>JAYESA010000015.1:92925161-93015161 GCA_036927795.1 Iris macrosiphon | reverse complement strand
AATATTTCGATTATTGCATATTTCTTGTATATGTATATTGTATCTTGTATATTCACATCTATTTACTGTTATATAGTTTATATCATTGATTAGAACTGCTGTTAGAGTTGTACTTCGCTCCATTCCTGACTGAAAAATATTTTTCAGAGGATCCTGAGGATTGGTATCCGACATACTACGGAACTCGACCTATAGATAGTGCATACTTGGACCCACTAGTTCTAGAGTGACTACCGGGAGATCTAGCCAGAATTACTTGTTAGCATAGTTAGTTCTCTTTAGCATTTTGGTACCGGATTTATTTTCGGCTTATATTTTGAGATTTGATTATTGTTTCTATTGTTGTTGTTATATTTGCTTAGATTGCATAGTTATGTTAGACTTCTTTGATATCTTATCGTACTATAGAACTGTGATTGAGTATTGTGTTGAATTAAGTTTATTACTCTCTTATTGGAGTTGAGATATTATTGGAGTTTTTTGCTTTATTTGTGAGATGATTAGCTAGTATAGTTGACCTAGACAGCGTTCTACCACCGATGTTGCGGCATAGGCTGGACGTACCCACGTACTCGTGCCCCTTCACCGGGTGCGGGTTGTGATAAATGGTGTAATAAATAAGAAATGGATTAAAAATACATCAATGCATGCTTCTAGGTTAATTTCTAAGTCATTCTAGCTCCACTAAGTTATACTAGGTCCAACTAGGGCTTTTAGTCTATATTGGTCACTAACAAGTCAATACTAGCTTGTACTTGGTATTACCTTAGTTATACTATGTCATTAGATGTATAACTAATACCTCAATTAATATAAAGTAATTTAACTAACTGGTAATTAACTAGTGTTATTAACTAATACACTATTATAACTAACTAATTTTTAGCTATACACTTACTGACATATAAATACTAACTGCTATTCATCTGAATACTAACTTATCTAATAACTCACCACTGACAATTACTATCTAACATTTGAAACCTCAACTGATACTCCTATATGAATACTCATACTAACAGAACTTTATATCTTATTTACTAACTGTTACATAATAATAACACTAACTGACATTAATCACTTAACCTTAACTCTAACTTAATACTAATAACTGGCTTCCTATTTTATCACCCTACTACACACACTAACTAATCAATTAACACTCCTCAACTTATTAACATGTATTAATGGAGCCTTAACTTCTAAATTGATAACTAACATCTCACCGATACATCTCTATGATACTACCATACCTCAGTCCATCACCTGTTCTGCAATTTAATTACTGCACTCAACCATCCTACCTGCAGTATGCTCGAGTTCTATAAGAACAACACACTGCAGAGTCTAGATACACACACACACACACACACACACACACACACACACACACACACACACACACACAGATCTTAACTACCAGACATCAACCGAGATATTCTCACACTAACAAACCTTAACTAATCACTCATAACAACCCTTGCTGTTAGATTATCCTAGGCATTGCTTGATGTCATTACCCCCTCTTCGTTTGTTGCTGTTGTTGCTCTGTCCCTACTGTCATTCATTGTTGCCAACACTTATTCTTATTGTTGCTGTCGTTCCTGCTTTAATGTTGCTGCTACTAGCTGTTGTATCAGTCCTCAACAGACCCCATAACTGATGCACCCCTAATACCCCTTGCTGGACGCATGTTTTCATAGCAACATGTTGCTGCAGCTACTATCTCGAGTTCCACTCAATCCAGGTTTGCATCCTAACACAATGTTTGCATCAACTCCTCAACTCATATCAATTCGACCCGACCACATGCACTGCTACTGCTGCACTTAACACCCAGGTGATATTGCTGCACACTCCCACCTGCACTTTAATAAATCTCAGATTTAGGATAAAAACTCATTCAAGTATCAGCTACCACTAATACTTTAGTATCAGTGATTTCCCTCACCATACCTTAGTACTTCACTACCCAACTAATGTATTTCCTATTGAACACTCCTATCACCTATGCTAAAATTATACCAACACTCTTCGATCCCCAACCCCATGCTGCACACAGCAGCACTGTGCAGTGCTCGGCCTGCAAATCCAACTGCAGACTTTACCAACTGATGGTGTGAAGACTGCTCTAATGGACTGAAATACATCACTCATAATTTATACATGACAGTGCAACAATGCACAACAGTGCCCTTACTTCCTTCTCATATTCTATTATCACAAACACACACTAATGGCATTCACACTAAACACCACACTACTATACTAACCCGACACCCCTTCCACCATATACACCCACAACACCTTCTAAGCCCTTACTCTCAGGCTACAAAACAGATACTCTACACTTAATCTTATACTAACACTAATACTATTACTATTATATATAACACAACACACACTCCTAGTCATTCCACTGAACACTTTATGGGCAATCTCTAGTACACCATGATACATACTCAATTGAGAATCCAAAATTCCAATTCTCCATGATAACCATTTCTAAATATCAAATATATAATATTATAGCTAATGCAACTTGCTACAATAAGAATTTAGGATTAATTGCACAAAATACCAAAATTGTGCCCCGTATCATACTATATCACAAAATACCATGATACGGCCTATACATATCCATTTGTGGACACGTACCTAGTACCATAACCCCGATCTAAGTCTAATTAGATCTAATTGGTCTCATGACACACACTTGATGTGTCAATCTCATAATTTTCTCAATATGCACACAAAATACCATATAGAACTCATAATACATAGCCAATTAGCCTAGAAATTGTTCCTATAGGTAGACCTATGCCATGGGGTCATTCCTAATGGTCAAATGCATGATTAAGAAGCTACAATGAAAGAAAATTCAGGAATTACCAATTGGAAGATGGTTTTCCAATAAAAATATAATTGGACACGTTCTAGACACGATCTCTAGCTCCAAAGCTCCTCCTCCTTGTGTCCCTTGCTTCTCCAAGCTCTAAAACTCCTTGAGGAATAAAATTGAGAGGGAATGTGAAGGAATTAAGAGGAAAATTGATGGAGAAAATGTGAGAAATTGGGGATCTAGAATTTTGGATCAAAAAAATGAATGCAATTGAGGGGAGAGAGAGAGAGAGAGATGAGAACCCCCTCTAATAGTGGCTGGCCTTCTCTCCCCTTTCCCAAGTCACTTACAAATGTACAAGTTACCCCTACATGGTAAATTACAGGGAATAATTAAGGGTGAGTATTTTGGGAAGTCTCTAACTAATTGTAATCAAACTAATTCTCCTTAATTAATGAATAAAAATGACTAATGGGCTTGGGTCCAAGTTGGGTTCACTATTTGTCATGACAAGTCTAAATGGTTCTATATGTGTCAAGTCTAAATATTAGGCTAGTCTCTCTAACTAAAATAAATAACACAAGTTTCTTAACTAAATAATTAATGCAAGTCAGAAATAATTTATAGCTAAACTTAATCAAATAATTAATTCAAATAATTAATACAATCATCACACTAATATTCAATATTATATTCCTAAAATTAAATATCAATGTCAAATTACCAAACTACTCCTAGCTGGAAAAGTGAGGGTGACACTCCATGACCTTGGCACATACTTTGTACATACATGTATGTGTGATATGCGTGAGAGGGCACGTACTGTCGTATTCTACTGATCATCAGTACGAACGGGTGTGTGCCGACTTAGTTCATATTTAATTTGTTTTTTAGGTGCTTTTATTGGACTTAGTGGTAAGGAACTAGATGTGTCGTGTCAGGGATACAATTTCGGACAGTCATTTGGGTGGGGAGGATATACACGAGGCACTTGGGCTACTTTACACTTTTTATTTTGTAACCAGTACGCTCCGCCGGAGATGCGCGGTGAGATGACCCTTATATTATTAACATGCGGCCTCTGATGATCGAAGAAGGTTATGCTTTGTAGGCCACTGATTCTCCGAGAGAATCACGCTAATCCTATTTTTAGCCAAATAGCCCAATCGTGCAAAGGTTATCCTCAAATGCATTCACGTAGCTTGGTTAGTTTACCCAGTACATATGTTTATATTTATTTTATGATTGGCATGCTTCTATGTACCTTATTACGTTCCTCTGAGGACCTGGTCCCTTTTCAGGTGTAGACGATCATGACTATTCGCAGGAGCACGGATCAGGACTTGCTACTTCATTCTCTTTCGAGGAGGTCTTTTCTTCTTGCCTCTCTGATCATTAGATGATGTACTTATTATATTTATTTTTATATTCTAGTTTGGTAGTTGATTTTTCTCCATCTAACTATTAGTTCTTTTCGTCTATGTCTTACTTGATTAAGTTATATAGTTGATTGATTATTCTTTTCTATTTGATTTTGTGGATGAGATTTAGTTATGCCCTGTGACTTGTGACAATTATATACCACTTGTAAATTATTATTTATAATACATCGTACGTATGTGTTATAGTTTCCATATATTGGAGTTGCCATATACATTCAGCTGGCATGCATACGTATTCCTAGTCCTACGTATTTTGGGACTGAGACGTGACATATTTATGTGGTGGCCATGCAGGTCGAGAGTATTTTATCTCGATTATGTTATTGTACCGAGCAAGCCTGTATATAAGATTAGAGTATATGATCTCATCCACTCATTTGACTTCCTTTCTGAATTTTATTTTCGTATTCTTTGAACTCGACTATCACCCTTGGCCTTTGAAATTGTATTTGCTTAATTTTTTTGACGTCACTATCATTATTTCCTCCCCTCTTCTTATTTTAGATGGACAAATATACTCCTTTAATAGTTCCTTGAGTATAGCCTTCTGTCAGAATATAGGAATCCTTGTTGTTAGAAGATAATTATGATAGTATACTTACTTAGAAAATAAACTAGCATATTGGCAGTTCCCAAAAGTTTAGCATACCTAATGAACCCTAACATCCAACGCATGTAAATTGATTGACCATTATCCCTTGCTATTTAGACATGACTTGAGAGTAGTATAGACTACTAGGGTTAGTTTAAAATTTAACCATATTGTTTGACCCTAGTATTGAGGAACCAATAGAAATCTATTGTTGGATATTAGGACTAAACCTAACTTCTATAGTGAGATAATATAGGAGAAATATAAATTTAGATACTTGTCTTGGTATTAGCAGAGCAGTATGTTAGGAAACCAAGAGGAATGAACCAATACTTTAGTAGGAGCAAGGGTACCCTATCTTTAGCCTAGTAGATCCTCTAGAATCTATGATCATCGTTGATTCATACTCGAGTATTCATGAGTCACCGACCATGCTGTATCATCCAACCTTGAGTAATATTATTTCTTTTATACATAATCCCATTAGCATTGCTCTAATCATTCGACCTTGCAACTGATTTGAATCTTTCATAATTATGCCAACCTAGGAGACCATCATACTCTAGTGAAACCCATCTCCTCTTAGGAACCCACATGATCATCTGACTATCTATGAGTTACTTACATTTTTCATCAAGCAGTATCAAACAGTTAGGCTTGAAAGAAGGTAATCCAAGCATGCGACCTAACTACATGATGGTCCATAGAAAACCCATGATTAGAAGTTGAAATATACTAGCCCATCTTACTAATAAAGACATGAACACCCCATGATCGCGATGACTTTATTGCCTTATGGTGTTCCTCTGATCCCCCACATAGAACGATTCTGATGCCCCAGAACCTGTCGAGGGATTATTCTTGTATACAAGTTGTCTAATGACAGATGCATGGTATGCATCTTCTATTAGATAAAAACTCTAGGATGCACAGTTTATTCATACCGAAATAATTCCATCTATTCTTTTTTTTTTGATCAATCAATAGAGCCAATAGCTCTTCTCTTCTCTATTCTCTATATGGACAAGCTGTATCATCTCTTTTCTCTATATAGACAAGCCGTTATCTCTTTGTAACAGTACAGTTCATTCATATAGTTCTATCTTTGCAACAACGATAATGAGACATGCATTAATCTTACTTGTAAAGCATGGCAACTGTTCTTCTATCTATTTTAACTAAGCATGTAATTATACTCTTGATAGCATACGATATGGGATATATTCAAGAATTCTTTTACTCTCTTATTTATTAGCATGGGAGCGGTTTGTTCGATAGCAGTGACAATGTAACTTAGCATGCAATATTCTAATCTTGACTTAGCATGGTAATGGTTCTTATTTCTATTATATAGACATGCATGATGTTCTATCATTCTTTTTTATTAACATTACTCTTAGCAACAAGCATACATTCATTCAAATTTTTTTAAGGCATGAAAGAATAAGAAATAGAAGTTCTGCCCACTCACCATAATCTATCGTCTCTGTCTTGACAAGGGAGCTCTTCGTGAAGGATTTCTCTCGATCTAGCAAAACAATATCTCGAACTATCTAGTGCCATCGTGGAGCGGGATACAACATAATTACCCATCAAGAAAAGGTTTCGTCCTTGAAATTTAAGAAGAAACTTACGATATCCATAGCAGCGATAGTACTTATCCCTCTCCATCATTAATCGATAAAAACTTGCGATCAATAAAATATCTCTCAATCAATAAAACAATCAATAAAATATTAATCGACATCTTGAAAATATTTACATACATTGTATGGAACGTTCATCTCAGCAACGATATCATGAGGCAAGGAATTTTGATCAAGGAGACATCTTCAAATTGAAGAGAAGCAACAGAATGGCCAGATAATCGAATTGCTTTGATACCATTATATCATGTCCCAATTCTGGAGGACCGATAAGTCACCACTGGGTGTGATGTCGTGCAATCCTAAGTTGCACTTGCACAAGGCCAAGACTTGTACAATAACAAAATAAGCTATTCAGAGTTGGAAGTAGTGACACAATATTGTAGAAAATTGAATGAACACAATGTTATAAGAAAATGATCTCTTTTCTGATATCTTTTGAAATGATTACAAGGCTCTCAGGATATATTTGATACATGCCAATTTGGCTTACATCTCTTTTGCTACTATAAAAAAATACAATAATTTTGTTTCATACATTATATCCCTTTATTAGAAAATATTTTAAAATATCTCAATGCATCTCTAGGCATCTTCTCGTTCTGATTTCTGGTCCTCTTTATAAAAAATATTTCAAAACATCTCAATGCATCTCTAGGCATCCTGTCCTTCTGGTTTTTGGCCCCTAAGGATGGGGCTCTGTTATCACTTAAGAATAGTCCAGCAGGACATCCAGCACCTGCAGACAAACTGGTGGGGGATTAATACTTTGAGGAAAGCACTGGTGAAGAACAAAAGCAACAACCTCTGAAACCATCACTAATTAATCATGTGAGAAAATATTGCATTATTAGTGGTCTTGCTATCTTTTACCTATGTTTATTTTATGCCGTACAGAATCAGAGTCATATTACTTCATTTGAAAACATCTTTAAAAAGCCATATTTCATATTCATTCAAGCATACAGTAGGGATAGTTCTATGCAAAATATCAAATTCATTTCTATCTTGATGTGTGTAACATATATTATGAGCCATAATCAATTTCTTTAAGGGACGAATTAGCATTCTATCATTTGATACTCTTCCTTTTATAAAAAATTAGCTCATTACATGTGAATATGATGTCAGCATTTTATTTTATACAGTTCTTTTTATGAACATGATACTATCATTTCTTATAAGGAAACTTCTTCTTAAGAGCAGTTATGACAAGGAACATAAGGAATATAAATCATCACTTATTCAGTTATTCTTACCCACAGTCGAACGATTATCCCTAAAATAGACAAGCGTTAGAAAAGTTTATAATTTCATAAGTTTCCTATGCGTCCCTACATCAAACATTTTGGCTTGCAAAAAGGTAATCCTAGCATGCAACTTAACTACATGATGGTCCGTGGGAAATCCATGATTAGCAGTTGGGATGTACAAGTTCATCTCACTAATAGGCATGAACATCCCCCGATCGCGGGAACTTTATTACCTCAGGGTGTTCCTCTGATCCCCCTAGGACAAAAAATCCCGGTGTCCCAGAACCGTTGTGGGATTATCCTTGTGCACAAGTTGTCTAAAGACCGATGTATGGTATGTAGCTTCTATCAGATAAAAACTCTAGGATGCACAGTTTATTGATACATAAGCAATTCCATTTATTCTCTTCTTTTCGATCAATCGATAAAGCCAATATCTCTTCTCTTCACTATTCTCAATACAGACAAGCCATATCATCTCTTTTCTCTATACGGACAAGTCATTATCTCTTTATAACAATACAGTTCATTAATATAGTTCTATCTTTGCAACAACAATAAGGAGACATGTATCAATCTAACTTGTATAAAAGTATGGCAACAGTTCTTCTATCTCTTTTAACTAAGCATGTAATTATACTCTTGATAGCATACAATAAGGGACATATTCAAGCATTCTTTTACTCTCTTCTTTATTAGCATATCAGCGGTTCATTCAATAGCAGTGATAGTGTAACTTATCATGCGGTATTTTATCTTGACTTAGTATGGCAAGGGTTCTTCTTTCTATTATGATGACATACAAGTTCTCTTATTTAAGCGTACATAGTCATGTTCTATTATTATTCTTTATTAACATCACACTTAGCAACAAGCATACATTCGTTCAGATTCTTTATTAAGGCATGAAAGAATCAGAAAGTGAAGTTCTGTCCACTCACCATGATCTATCGTCTCTGTCCCAATAAGGGAGCTCTTTGTTAAGGCTTTTCTCTCGATCCAGCAAACCGATATCTCGAACTATCTAGGGCCATCGTAGAGTGGGGAACTATAATAGGAACCCCCCTGATGACTGATAGAGCAATGTCAGAGTTTATTAGGCCCAACATGGCTCGTATATATGTGGACATAGATATCAGCTTACCTATTCAGCAAAATATCAGAGTAGATTTCCAGACGGAGGTAACATTTGGCAAGACGTGGATTATGAATATTTCCTAACGTATTGTAATATCTTCCTATATCATTGAAATTCGTCCACTTAATGCAAGATATAACTCAAATAGAAAAGAGGGTAACAATATCACAATCAAATAAAGGGAAGAAGGTTGCTCATGTTGCTAAAAGGGTCCCCAACTTGGTAACTACTTTCGAGCATATTACAGATCTCGAAAGATGCAAAGTAACTGTCATGACCCGCACCCAAAAATTGGGCATGAGTCGTGGGTACGTCCATCCTACACCGCTGCATCGGCGGTAGAATACTGTAAGGGTCCACAATACTATCTAGAAAACTCACGCAAGATATATATACAACCTGTCAATGGTAACTCAACTCCAAAAGGAGGATAAGATAAATATATAGGATAAATACTCAATCAATCAAACTAGAGATAGATAATGGCACGATGCCATAAACCGAAGTGAATTATAAGTCATATCAATAACAAGTCTAGATTCTAACAATAAACATAAATGGTCTCAATGTAATCAACATGCTATAGTCTAATGCTGGAGACATATCCAGTACAATAAATACTAGCTATGGGTCTGCTATATCTAGGTGTGTCTTCTCGACAACTGGTACCTGATCGTCCTGGGCTAAGGGTGCTACCTCAGCTAGCTCTCTGTCCTACGAGCCGTAGTAGGTAGGATACCATTCCTCTAAATATTTGTCTGAAAAAAATATATCCAGTTAGGATTGGAGAGAAGTACAATACTTTGAAAACAGTTTCATATATACGGTAGAGAATATATAACATCGATAGAAAAGAATACAAGATGTACAGGTACTATAAAATAAAAAATACAGCTGAACTAGGCATATAAAAAAGGATAACTAGATTAAATAGATACAAGAAATATGGTCTGTACTGTAACAAGAGAACTGGTGATACTATCTAAGTGATTTAGAGTACAAGTTCATTATGTGATCGGGTTGGGTTGCACAAGTCCATACTACGGTAACTCAATTATACGTGTATCATATAATTGGCATGCACACGAATACGCTAAAGGTGTGATCACATAACCAACTCCTACTCTCCCGTCCCGACTAATATTCATGGATCAAATCATGACACGTTATGCACACGAATATAATATGAGCACACAGAGTACACAATGGATACGAGCACAAGGAATACCAGAAGCATACGATAAAGTACATGTGTAAGAAGTATCCGATGCACACGTCAAATAAATAACATCTCCTGACTCGATCCATATAATACCATCCCGTGTAATCATGGTGTTAGAATCAAGTAAAACTGATATAGAACATGCGATATATACACTATCAAGTACTGAAAACTAATAGAGAAATATACTCGCCTGAGGTCCTGAGCAAATAATACGAAACAGTATCCGAACTGGTGTCACACAGACCTATATATGAAATATCATATCATTTGGTGTAACGAAGGGACAAACAAGTTTAAATAAGTTAAAATGAGTTAAAATAAAATTTCTAGGCCATTTCTAGATCATACTAGGTCAAACTAGGCCAAAGGTTGACTTTTAGGGTAAAACTAGTCAAAACTAGGTTATACCTAGGTCAACTGTACATAATACTAGTCTATACCTAGGCTATGGTTAGGTTCCTAGTCAATACCTTGGGGTATTAGCTATACTAGCTAATTATACTAAGTATCCCTATTTGTAACTCATAAATACATTAGTTACCTACCTATATTACCTTAGTGCTGATATCTCAACCTACTACTTACTACCAAGCTAGCACATACACTAACTAATGTTCTAACTACACCACCTCACTCTAACATAACTCAAACATAGTTATGTATAATACTAGGCTATGCTAATATTCACCTCATCGTACCTACACCACACACCCTAGTACTTGCATACACCAATACCTGGACTGCCCCTCCAATACCATACTAACAATAGACACTAGTATTCTCCTGCTAATACAATTTTCTAGGATACGCTAACATACTTATACTAGGATCTATATCAAAACAGATATCACTCATCTGCACCCTGCATAACTAGTACACCACAGATACCATCTTAATCATTCTAACCACCTCTTCCTCACAGTTTGAACTTGGGAGCCACTTTCATCTCAACTATCCCTACATACTTATACAATTGTTGTTACCATTATACAGCAAATGCTACATATTAATGCTCCTACCTAGGTATGATATAGACCTGGTATCCTATACCCATTATATTTCATCACATGAACACCCATCCCTTCAGTTTAGTCACACAAATACACATCCCCAATTATCAGTGCAATGCCTACAATGCTGCTACAAGGCAGTGTATTGGCCTGTGCACGAGTCTGGATAGTACATCAATGCACTGCCTACTCGAGTGCTTGCAGGCCAATGCCCTTGCCCGAGCTGCCTGTATATCGACACCCTCCTCTACTGCACAGCAAGAACAACACCTAGTGCTAACTGCAACTTTCCATCACCCCACAGCAAGAACACAAAAGCAACAACAATTTCAACTAATAAAACTGATGTAGTAGCTGTCAATGCTTCACTGGACATCCCCCTACTCTACCTGTGCACCACTCCACAACAACAATAACCCACAGTTGAAACTGATTGCAGTTCATGGATTTCTACCTTCCTACACTTTTATCCCAAATATCTTTCTCTCTAACCTTAAACTACCATACCACAACCAATATACACAGTCATTTAGCCCCCAGATATGAATCCCCTACTGATACTTTAGACCTGATTATCCCCCTTGGTGCAAATCACAGTCCTTCACCGCTACTGTTGTGGTTAAGTGCCTTGACACCTTAACCAACAACAATATCAACATCAACTACTAACATCAACAACAACCCCACACAAACATTATGCACACTGTCACCTAGCCCCAACACCACTACACACAGTTCTCTCAACACACACAGACACAGCACACTAAAACACACAAACACACACATACATAGTTTTCTCTTAACCATACACAAGCACTTGGTGTGCAACTAGGATACACATGGGTATCACACCTTGATACTCATGTGATACTCACTCAAATCACTCCCAAACACAACTAAATCATAATGACACATCTAAAATACCAATAAGCAATATAAAATAGTGATGAATGACCCTTTAGACATTTCATCAAACACTTGGTGTGCCACCTCAAAGTTTTCCCCAAATGGACACAAAACTCCATGTAACTTTCTCCAAAGGCCTTCTATGGACCTAGTTCTTCTTCATATGGGTAGTCTTAAACCATGGGAGGGTTCTTAAGGATTTATTATATCATTCTAGAGTTTAAATGACAAGGGGAATAAGATTTTACCTATTGGAAGATGGATTCCCAATGTGGTTCCTTCAAATGGGCACAAGAGTGCGGAATGAATACCAATCTCTAGCAAAATTCCTTTTCCTCAAGCCTCTTGTAACCTTCAAGATTCTATCTCTACTTGGGGATAAAAATGAGAGGGATTGTGATTGATTTGGAGGAATTTGGTGGAGGAATGAATACTTGGGGAAGAGCTCAACTTAGGGTTTCTTCATGAACTAATAATGAAGGAGAGGGAGGCTCCCTCTTCCTATATAGGGCCGACCACCTTAGGGTTAGGGTTGGCTTGGTTACAATATCCAAAATGTCCCTCTATGTTGTCATGAAAAGTTTAACTAATTAAGGGTTTAACTAATGAATGTTCTAATATTTAAATAAATGAGATA
The DNA here is from genome assembly GCA_036927795.1 of Iris macrosiphon. Lineage (NCBI taxonomy): Eukaryota > Viridiplantae > Streptophyta > Magnoliopsida > Asparagales > Iridaceae > Iris > Iris macrosiphon. The sequence continues at coordinate 93,002,470 of JAYESA010000015.1, read as the reverse complement.
TTCTATTCATTCTCTCTACCTTAACTAGTTAACCAAGACTAATTTATTGGGTTACTTTATTTGTCATGACAAGTCTAGTCGGGTTCACGTCTAGTTGGGTTCATTAGCAACTAGTCTAACTAAGGAGCTAGTCATGTACCATCCTCTATATTAATTAATTATATATAAACAACCATACCAATTATTATTAAATTTAGTTGGGTTCAAGTCTAGTTGGGTTCATTAGCAACTAGTCTAACTAAGAAGCTAGTCATGCACCATCCTCTATATTAATTAATTATATATAAACAACCATACCAATTATTATTAAATTTAATAATATAATACTAACAAAAAAAATATCCCTATCCTGAAAAGTGATGGCAAGTTGAGAATCAAGATTCGAGTTCCATTAATCCCCAAGAGCATATCTCTCTTCAGATAATGTTTGGGCACTCAATTATAAGTCCCGACAACATAGGCCTTCAAGGAATGGTGCACACGATGGTTTCCTCCCGCCCATTTTGGTGGGTACCGCTCAAGCCCCTACTATGCCGGGATCATATTGGATTTGCCTCAGGAATGAGAGGTTGTGTTGGCTCCAGATAGCAGGGAGGATGCCTCAGCTACTGATGGTAGAGTGGAACCAATGCTAATATTGTAGTGGCATCCCCAGTTAGTGGCATCCCCAGTTTATGGCTGTAGAAGAGGCTTTACAGTGTGCGGGTGCAAAAGCTGCGGAGATGATAGCTCTGGAACTTGACCCCGATCAACAAGATCCATTTTCTGATGCTCGGGGACCAGATCCTGATCCACCTGAACTTAATGCTGGAGCACTGGATGTCGGTGCAACTTCGGAATTCTTGCAAACAACGAAGGAGTTTCCTGTGGGATCTTTAAGGATTTTGAGCACTTGTATCAATTCTCATAGGATATCAATTCTGTGCTCTCGTAGCAATAATCAAAGGAATTCAAATAGGGGTATGGCTTGGGATGTCTCGCCTATGACACTCATATCAGCGGTTAAGCATTCACTTAATCCACCCTTCCCCCTTTTAATGTGTAGCATCCTCACCTGGAATGTGAGAGGAGTCGGAAATAGGAATACTTTGAGAAGACTTAAGTACTTATGCAAGCTTCATAAAGTGTCAATTCTGGCCATTATTGAACCGAAACTTCTTGCCATGAAAATTAAACACATCCAGATGCAATTTGTCTTCTCGGCGTCTATTGAAGGGTGAAATGACATTTGGGTTTTTGTTGCAAAAGATACCGGTATCCGCCTAGTCGAAGATTTTGACTAGGCTCTATCGGTGAGTACGGAGCACTCGCTGCTTACACAACGTTCTTTGCTCACTGTGGTCCACGAACGTTGTTCTCAATGGGAGCATCGGCTGTTATGGGACATCCTTCTTCTCCTACACGAGGACTATGAGACTTTGCCTTGGCTTTCTGTGGAAGATTTCAAACCAGTCATGGAGAGAAGTAAAAAATTGGAGGACGTCCATCGACTTCGTCTGTAATGAATGAGTTCGCGAATCTTATCTTCGAAGTGGGTCTTCATACTCTACCATTTGTTGGCAGCACTTTTGTTTGGTGCAACATGCTAGAGGGGGACTCTGTCAACGGTCATGCCTTGATCGTACTTTGGCGGATCAATTATGGATGGATATGAATCCTGTGACTGTGTTGTCTAATCTCAATTCCTCAGAATCTGACTACTCCCCTCTCCTAGTTGAGGTTCGTCCGACGGCTGGTACTTCCTCTCGGTCGTTCAGATTTTTGGACTTCTAGTGGAATCACCCTTATTTTGGGGGGTGGCCGCGCGTGTGCGGGTATTGGTGTATAATTCCAACCCCCTTACCCATACGACCCTACGTATAAAAGCGACTCGCCGTGCCCTTTCGGTTTGGAGCTAGGACACTTTCGGTGACATTTTCCAGGCTGTACGTCTGGCAGAGGATGATGTCTTATGAGCAGAATCGATCTACATGTGTGTCGACTTCGTAATTAACCACCACACCCTTAACCACTCGGAGGCTATCTTGAAACATCGACGCAAGATGGAGGAAGACTTTTGCAGACAAAAAGCGAGAATGCGTTGGGATATTGATGGAGACAAGAATACAAAGTACTTCCATGTTTGTATTTGGGGAAGAAGGAACCACCTGTTCCTCTACCATATCACTAATTAGGATGGCCAACTATTGGGAGAATAGATGGATATGCATCTTACTGCGGGCAATTTCTACTCGTCTTTATTTGCCAAAGAGGAGATTCATCTTGATGAGGAATTTGTGGCTGCTATCCCTACAATTATCATAGACGGGGCCAACTTCTCCCTGATGACCCTTCCTACGGTTGCTGAAATAAGGAGAATGGTTTGGTCGCTGAAGGCGGACAACTCTCAGGGCCCTAACGGGTTCTCTAGTTATTTCTACAGACATTATTGGGATACCGTCGGGGAGGATGTCACTGAGTCAACTATCTGTCATGTCCCAGTTCCAAAATATGTAGGACTAAGAATACGTAAACATGTCAGATACGCATTCAACCAGACTTTTGTCCGACTCGAATACGTATAAGCTGTACTATAATAGTCGCTATCTAGTTAACACAGTATATATATCTATGTCTCAATCCACAAGGACACAAAACATCAACAATGAACTATATGTACTAAAATCAGCCATCCAGAAACACACAAGCTCGAATAGACTCGAGAAAGAAATACTAGTATATAAAACTAGGCTATATCAGCAGATGAGTAAACCATACAAATAAATAAACACAACTTATGAAGAAATAATATGAGTACCTGGTACCAATGCCCGCATGACAAGGCGATAAGCATCAGCAACTCCAGAAAGGCTCCACAATATGCTATGCTGCAAAACTAGTAAGGAACCAGGTCCCCAGAGGGGCATAACAAGGTACAAGAAATAACATGCCAGAAGTAAACAGTAATAATAATCAATGTGCTCAAGGGTATCTATCATAACCAGCTATGTGAATGCATCTGAGAACATCCTCGTCCGCTAGACCACTAATGACTGTAGTCTTAATAGACACGATAGTAACTAAGGAATGTTGAGGGAGTGTACATGCCCCATTACAGGTACCCGCAGGACTATGAATGACCGAAGCGCATGCAATAGTAACAAGACATAAGTGGTAGCCCAACGGTACGGGTATGTCTTCCCCAATTCCCATGTATCTCACGACTCATGTCCACAATACACAAGATAAATCACTAACTAAGAATCGAGTCAACTGTGTAAAAATAATCATGTCATCTATCTCATGTCCTGATACAGAATCCGGCATCCCTGAATATCTCAAGTACGAATTCTGACAATACAAGTTATGTCCAGTATCCTTAAGTCTATCGTGCAAGAGATAGCACAAATAAGACAGTGCATCGACAATGCAACTACCGATACACAACTCCGCGGATGGATGTTGACACCCGAATATAACTCGAACGCTAAGTATCGTCTATGGTGTAGAAGCATATAAAATCTCTACCATGCCCCAAGATTAATCAAAGGCCATGCGCTGCAGTGATCAAGCCCTCGACGCCATAATGATCTAGTATCATGCACCGACCATTTCATAACTAGTGTTCCTATGTGCCATCAGTGCCATACGCTACTAAGTAACTAGTGTTTCCATGAGCCAGCAGTATCATGCGCCACTAAGTAACTAGTATCCGCATGCGCCAGCAGTACCCTGTGTGACTACTCCCCCAAGCATCCCCATGCGCCAAGCAGAAGGATACTTCACAGACATATCGTTGCAGTTGCTACCATTATCTCCTCTATGCTTCTGTTCAAAGTATTCTGAACTTAAAAAACTTACAAATTTTAGAAACTTTGAAGAAGATCTTATAGAAGCATAAAAATCACACACATGAGCCACATAGAGCCTATGCGACCTGAACAGCCAAAGAGGAATCCACATAGCAGAATTTATGTGGCCTGAGCAGCCACAAAGTAAGGAGTCGCATGAGATTCCCTGATAAAACAACAAATGTCTGACATGCCACTTGTCACCAAGAGCACTTCGAGAATCATGAGAGAAGCGACGACTCATAAAAGACAAAAAGTTACATCAGTATATTAATGACTTCGTCAGACGTGCCATGCTACGTGTTCCCTCATATGCGGATACGGCCCTATGTGGCCTCGTTATTATGCGGCCAAATTTTCCATTCGACCAAGGCCAGATGAGAGTTTATGTGCGGCCACAACGCCATGCGGCCAAAGTGTCCATAAGTCCAAGGCCAATGAAGAGCACATATGCGGCCAAGATGTTATGCGGCTTTTAGCTTGCAAGATCTGTCCATTGCAACCAAAAAGATCTTCACACAGTTAGTACGGATTACATATCCAGCTTACTGAGTCACGCATACGGAAGAGTTAAAAACAATCCCGAGATCTTATCAAACAGCAGATCCCAACCGAAGCCGTGTAGCAGCCTGCCCATAGTATTCGGCTACAATTGCAACCACATTTTGTTAAAGGTGCCCCCTGCGGCCACCAAACAGAAGCATATGTGGCACCTATAGTCCATCAGTATAATGGCTATAAATAGAAGAAACTTGGACATTCCAAGGGGCTGACTTTTCTGCTTCAGAGATCAGACCCCTCCAGGCGAGCTACGTACGTGCACACCAGCTCAAGAGAGAGAGAGAAAAGAGAAGAGAGAGAGAAAAAAGAAGAGAGCATCCTCATTCCCTCGTCGGACCTTCAATGGAGTAAAGGGGTCACTGTAGTACTCGATCTCCATCGTCACGGTTCCCAGGTAAAAAATATTGTACTTAGATTTTATGTCTAGTATTTCTTTGTACTTCTTGTTGGTTGTTAAGAAAAAGTTTCCCAAACATACTTTAGTGGCGAACAAGGTGGCGACTCTGCTAGGGATATCTTTCTTCTTTGATGTGAAGGTCATGACACAGTCCGACGCGTCGAAGCTGGGATCGACCCAGAGGATGCTGGTTGTACGCTTCGACCATCAAGCCTTTGAGGAAATGCTCTCTGAGGGCGGTGCTTCACCAAGGCTGGCAAAGCCTAAGAAGACCCGCATGACATGGGTTGCAAAGGCTGATGTGCCTTTTCCAACTACGGAGCATGCGTTCCCCGTCTCTCTCCCTGCTGTAGGAAACTTACATCATACGTCCACATGAGCTGACCCCACTCATGCGATAACCTCTTTTCACAAGGAAAGTGCTCAGCACTAAAGCTCTAGCAGAGAAAAATACTACGATGCCAGGAGTTTGAGCATTAAGACACGTTCCATACGGCCATGTTAAAGGCCTCATAAGGAGGACTATGCGACAATGGTTGGTAGCCGCAAGCAGATTGTCATGACCCGCACCCGGTATAGTGGCACGAGTGGTGAACAACGTCCAGTCTACGCCGCAGCATCGGCGGTAGAATGCTGTTTGGGTAAACTACCTGTCACGACCCCCACCCTGGATTTGGGCATGAGTCATGGGTACGTCTAGCCTACGCCGCAGTATCAGCGGTAGAACGCTGTACAATAAGCCACAAGTAATCTACAACTCATAACATATATACATCTCTACACTATACTCAATCAGATGCTCTAGTTTAATAAATACACCAAGAAAATAATAAAATAATAGTCTTGATGCTGGTCCAAGGAATCTTCCCAAAAACTAAATATCCAAATTACAATATTCAAAATACTTTAGAAAAATTGCTGGAGAACAATCCGGTCCAAAATAACAAACAAAATCAACTACTACTAAACTACTGCATTACAGACGGTATCTGAGCTGCTAACTCTCCCTGATCCTCCGGAAGGGCAAGATCGGGCTCTATTATGTCGCTAGCATACGATCCATAATGTGTAGAGATTTTATCCTCATTGTAGTCACCTAAAATGTGGTTATCCTGTCAGGAAATAAATGAGTACATCACAGTAAAAATAGTTCCAACACATGGTAGAAGCTATAAGACAAGAAATAGTAACGAATATATGACAACAACAAAACCGAAACCACGATAAGGCAACTAGAATAAATAAATGCTAAAGTCCTATCATGGCAACATATAGTACAATATCTCCAATCAACAAAGAAAATAACTATAATGTATGGAAGAACCGATAGGAACAACTATTCTATGTGATTTAAAATACCTTGTTGATATGTGAACGACTAAGGGATAAAATCCGACAAATCATACGTGTCGTGCATGGCTGATAAGACCATGGGATGGAAAGGGTAGTTCATACATCCACTAAGTATTTTCCCTCCCCACGAGTACAACATGAATTCTGAACCAGTCACAAAAAAATAACAATAATCCAGAACAGTCACGTATCTCATAATAAGAATCCATCATACTAATCCGTGTAGCAAGTGTCAAGAATCAAATAATCAATACTAAGCATACATTATAGAGACTATCAAGCACTGAAAGTAATCACGAAAATGTACTCGCCTGTGGTCCTTAGCTGGTATGAGTCAGAATCAAAGTCAAAGTCCAAATAGCCTATGTAGTACAAATTTACCATGTCAAAAGATAAGTTATTTTAATTTATTTAATTCTAGAATAATTACTCTTAAATCCTATTTTAATCTTATTATTCTGATTTTTAGGTTAATTCCTAAACTTTGTCCAAAGGAACTAAATTTTATCAACTCGAGACTCATGACACGCAAATCGAGGCGATATGTTGACCAAAAAGTCAACCGATACAAACTCAACTTTCATGAATGGTTTCCTATAGATTTTAGTGTCACAAACATGTTGGAATTTATGGCTCATCCAGATTCAAGTTCGTTTGAAAATTATTGTACATACAAAATCGCATTGTGCAACGGGGGTTGATTGTTAACCTAGAAGTTCTACATAATTAACAGCACCAAAATATTTCATATTAAATCCTTATGAAAACATATGTCAATTATCTCGACATTAGCTTTCCGAAACTTCAAACAGTTCATGATTATGATTCTTGGTTCTCCCAGAATTGTAAAAACACCTAGACGCATCTATTTTTGGACATACTGTGATCTACGAATTTTCTAGAATATAATATTCCGAATTTCGTAAAAAAATTTACATATTCAGAAAACTAACCTCAATATGGTTCTAACACAAGAAACTGGGCTATGTTTGGAGTCCGGAGCTAAGAGTAATGGCTTCTGGAAGATGAAGGAAATCCAAGATGATAATTCTCCAAAATTGGCTTAAAGAAAAACCCTAGAAATTATAACTTAATACTATATATATAGAGAGGAGAGAGAAACCACAATGGCTAGTAGTGCACCACGTGTCAGCCATCCACTACTGCCCGCTTGGATCGAGCGGCTAGGGTTCAACCCGGCTTGGCTCGGTTGAGTCCGAGTCGGATTAAGACTCGGCTCGGCTCGAGGTCGGCTCGGTGACCCGGCTCGACTCGCACGTGCCCCCTCTCACTGACCGATGGGCCCCACTGTCTGGGCCGTGTTGGCTGACATGCGGGCCAAGCTGGCTGCTGACTGGGCAGGTTGGATTTTATTAGGATTTTTTTCTGTAAATTAATTTTTAATTCAGTTTTGCATAATTAACTCAAAATAAATGCTAAAATAATCAAAAAAATTTCAAAAAAATCTAAAAAATATACTTGATTATTTAGAACCTAAAATAAAAGTTTGGGACATTTTTAATTATGTTTGATCCTAAAATAAATTCTTAAAAGTCCTAAAAAATTAGTGTTAATAGTTTTTAATTAACCAAAACTTGTGAAAAAATTCCAATAGTCCCAAATTAGCCTAATTACAACATTTAAGCTAGAATTTTAGGATATGGAGGTTACACTACCTATCTTGCAATCAAGATATAATAATGCCACCAATGAAACATGAATACTCAATCACAGATCTATAAGATGGAACAATCACACGAATTGATATAAAGAACAGAAGAGTCAAATACAACTCACAAGACAAAATAATATCTAATGAGTCATCTAATAATAAGAATACTAATAAGAAAAGCTGGAAACAAATCCAGTACAAATAAATCTATCTACTGAGCTATGGGTAATGGGTCGTTTGTCTCAACCGGTATGAGACCCGTCTGAGCCAATGTCTCTGGCTCTAAGCCAACAACGTCCCGAGGCCCGTAGTGAGTGGGATACCACTCCTCAGTGTCATTTGGAAAAAATATATCCAGTCAGGAAAAGAGTAAAGTACATCTCTAACAGCAGTTCCAATGAATGATATAAACTATGTAAAAGTAAATAGAACGAATATACACGATACAATATACATGTACAAGAGATATGCAAAATAGGAATACTAGAATTAAATACAAGAATGAGCATCAAGAATACGAGCAAGAAATACTACTACTACTATGTGAGTGAGTACGAGCTTTAATATGTGATCGGCTTGGAAACTTGCAAGGATTAGGGCCTGGTTAATCATACGTGTGGTGTATGATCAACATTCACAATGACATGCACAAGGAGGGTATGATCACATATCTACACTTACACTTCCCGTCCCGACTGGTATAATGGATCCAACCATGGTACGTTATGACACGGGATTCACTGGGTAGGTAGCTAGTCTCCCCAAGAATCAATGTCTCTACATGTACAAGAAGAACAAGGAACAAGGCTTGCACAAGATACACCATAAATACCAAGAAATAATATCTCATGACGAGATCCGGATATACCAATCCGTGTAACCATCGTGTCAAGAATTCAAGGACATCTATACTAAATACAAGAAACATAAGGGATATCATAAATAAGAAACTATCAGAATATACTTGCCTGGAATCTGGTGAACAATATCAAAGATGTCTGGAACGGTGCCTCGGAGACCTAAATATGGAATATTACATCAATACAAGATTTTGAAATAAAAATAAATCAAACTAGTCAAATTCTAGGTCATAAAGCCATTTCTAAGTCAAAATAGTCAAACTAGGTCAACTCTAGGTCAAACTAGTCAAACTTGGTCAAACTAGCTTTTTCTAGGTTGTATGAGTCCACCTCTAGGATATTGGGTCCATACACTATGTATCTAGGCTATAATAGTTATGTTAGGATACTAGAGTATCGGCACAATTCTGTATCATAAGATACGTAAATTATATCTATATAAATATTCTATAAGTTTTACTATACCACATACTAGTATTCCTAGCTAAACTAATACTAAGTGGATACCTTGGCTTTGAGCCACACGATATCACTCTAGCTACCCTCATCTTGATACTCATGCCCAATACCTTGAGTATAAACTAAAGTACCTAACAATTACCTTGGTATCACAAGGTAATACTAGAACCAACATTAACTAAACTAATACTTATGCTAACTAGTGTGTGTGTGTATATATATATATATATATATATATATATATATATATATATATATATATATACTTACTCATATATAAATAACTAACATACTACTTACAAAACTCTAACAACTGGCATTTACTCCCATCCTTGCTATACTCAGACTTGGGAACAACATCCCTACTTATTTCTGCTGCTATGCATTGCTGCGGCTGTTGCTACACATTGCTGCTGCTGCTGCTTCACGTTGCTGCTGCTGCAGCTACGCATTACTTCTGCTGCTATGCACTGCAGTAGCTCAACACCCCCTCCTAGCACACACACACACACACACACACACACACACACACACACATATATATATATATATATATATATATATATATATATATATATATATATATATATATATAACATACCCTCACATCAACTGATACTAGGATACAAAGCATACAATTGGCAGTGCCCCCCCGGCTGAACACTTAACAAAGTATGAGACTAAAATATATTTCTAACTAGACACTAATGTGTATATATATATATATATATATATATATATATATATATATATATATATATATATATATATATATATATATATATATACTTACACATAGCGACACAAGTAGTGCACAAGAACTTCCCTACTATCAATGACCACCAACAACACATTCAAATGCACTAAAAACATAGCTATATATATATATATATATATATATATATATATATATATATATATATATATATAACAACTACAAATACAATACTCTAATAGTTATAACCAATGTAAATTTAATTAGAAAGCAAAGTATCAAACACGTGGAGTGCACCACACCTGTATCACACTCATTCTATGGTACGCTTGCAATACGGCTCCACCACACCACCAAACGTATTTCGAAGGACACGAGAAAGTCTAGAATTATAATTAGAAGCAACACGAAGTGTTAGTTACTCATCTACGTGCCCGTGTCAAAATATGACATGCTCAAACCCCCCGTGTCGGAAGAAAACCCCCAAATCAACCCGTATCGCCAAATTATCGTGATACGGCCTACACGTATCCAATTGTAGACACGACACTAGTCTCACATAACCAAACACATGTTAATTTGGTCTAATTGACCTATTGATAAACACATTATGTGCCAATCTCGGAATTCTCCTAAAATTGACACAAAATACCACCTAACTTCCTCCATAGGCCTCCTATGAACCTAGTTCCATTTTCTATGGGTAGCCTTAGTACATGAAAGGGTTCCTAATGATTAAACTACTTATTTAGAGTCTAATTAGAGGGGGAATTTAATTAAACCTATTGTGAGATGGATTCCCAATGCAATTCTCCAAATGAGTGTCAAGAGCCTTCAACTTGTGCTACTTCCTCCTTCTTGTAGATCCTTGCCTCCTCCTTATTCCAATAGCCTCCAATGGTGAGTAGAGAAGGAATTAGAAGAGAATTTGGGTAGGATTTGGTATAGGGATGAAGAAATTTGGAAGAGGAAAATTCTAGATTTAGAAATGATATGAATGGATGAAGAGAGAGAGAGTCTCTCTCCCCCCTTGCTATGCCCGACCTTGCCCCTTTCTCCAAGTCACTATGAAAAGTCTAAAATACCTGTAAACCCCCTGATTTTCAGGAATTTGTAATTTGAATTTTTTACAATTTTTTGTAATTTTTGGGGATTTAAACTAAGGTATTTTGAATTTAAATGATTTTTAAATGGTGTTGATTAATATTAAAATATTATGAAAATAATATTTTTGGGTGTAAAATAGAAAACTAGACATAGGATAATTTTTCGAGAATTTATTGGACCCCAGAAGCATTTTTAAAGCCCTAAAACTAAATTATATTTAAACCAAAATAAACCCTGACTGAACCCGATTTATTTGGAAATAAACCGAACCGAACTGCAGTAAACCAAACCGAACCAAACCCACTCCTAACGGGTAGGGTCGGATCCGAAATGAACCCGACCCGGACCCGTTACCCAAAACGAAACCCTAATTCCTACCGGATTTACTGTTCCGGCCTATAAATGCCTCGACTTCTGTGCCCTCCGCAGCCGCAAAACCCTCCAGACTTCTCTCCGCCGCCCGCAACGCCACTCCCCTCGCCTGAACCCTGATCTCCCCGCCGTCTTCTTCGACCACCTCACCCCGAGCCCCCATCTCCTACATCTCCCACCACCGGCACCACCACGACTCCGCCGCTCCCCCATCGAACCCTGCTCGACCAGCACCACCTTACCCCGACCCACAGCCCTCGACTTCCTCCCCCGACTCCACCGGCGTCGACCCTCGACGAACACCACCACCCCAACTCCTCGAGCCCGACCCTCCACCGCCGTAGCCACCAGTTCCGCCTAGCCGACCTCCGCCCAGCCCCGCACAGTCTCCACGACCCGTAGCCCTAGCTCCGACACAGCGGACACGGACACAGCAGCTCTCAGGCAGGACACGGCTGAACCAGGACACGAAACAGACACCCGAACACGAGAAATTCTCGTTCCACGAAGCCCTGTTCAGGTAACCCGTTCTCTCTCCTCGTTGATCCGATTTCCGTTTCATCAGTTGTGACGCATAGACTGTGTAACCCCCTCAATTCCCGTGCAACCCGCTCGGTGCGTCGCGTCCTGTGGCGATCGCAAACCGCGATCCAAAAACAGGAAAAACAATACCCCATTTTCACCCAGAACTGAGTACGCCCCGCCAAACGGGATGACTTGGTCGCGCGCGATATTCACCAAAAGGTGCACGCCGTTGATACGGACATGCGGGATTTCGTAGAAGTTGATTTGGATGTGCGTGCACACCGGAATCAACACGTATCCGCCGACAACGCCCCGTATCCGCCTGTTCTGGAACATGTCGTAACTTTGTGTACACACGTCAGATCGAAACAAAACTTGTGCCATCGGACTCGTAGCAATACGCTGGTCCTGTGACCCAAGTTTGGTTCGATTCTGAGAACATTGACAAAATCGCGTATCGTGGGCCCCGCGGCTCCACTTGACGGGCGATTTTGTGATCGGCTCATCGGAATCCAGTTCTGGAAGTTCCGTTGTGTTCGTATCATCGTTCTGGACTTGTTGACACTAAGTTTGACAAATTTGGAGACCATTGGTTCTGACACATTTTTCGGTGCAAAGTGGACCACACGTGGACCCCACTTTTTACCCGAAATTACCGTTTTGCCCCTGTGTCCAAATTGGACGAAAGAGAAGTGCTTTTTAGTTATTTTTCTTATTCTGGGAACGTTGGTGATGTTTATTTCAGCATCCGGAGATATTTGTTCTAAGGCCATAGCTTCTTATCCTGTGTGTTGGACTTCGGGACGTTACACCTTGCAGCTTCCTTACCAGACAAGATACCTTGCCAAATTGCTTACAGTATTTTGCATGCTTAGTATATTTTTGTATATTTATTGCATTTCTGTTTATTTATTGCATGTGTAGTTCCTTTCAGTCATTACTATATATTAGATATGTTGACACACACTTGACACTTAGTATCATGAGAGGACAATCATTAGGCGTATGGGCTTTAACCACTCTGGTGAACCGTAGTAACTAGCACGCACTATGGTAGTCGTGTCCGATGGTCGCTACCCCCGCAGTATGTCGATTGATAGAGTCCGAGGGTCGCTACCCCCGCGGTATGTCGGCTGATGATGTCCACTGACGAGCGTGAGGTTGTGAGGATTAGATCGAGTAGCGTACCCTTGCCCATACGTCGAAAAGTTGTCCTCATTGCATTCATATAGATTGTCTTGTACAGCGTACTTATATATTTTCAAACATTATGCATGTTTACTGTATTCAAATTGGCTCGTATTTTTTGTATCTTGTTACGTCCCTCTGAGGACCTGGTCCTCTGCCAGGTGTATCTGTTCTTGAGTAATTGCAGGAGCGCAGGTTTGGATGGTTACATATGATTCGTGGATATCTTCTCTTCGAGCCCTGTGGTTGTTAGCTGGTATTCTTATATTGTGTTGTTGTGTTGTACTTCTCCATTCGAGTTGGTAGTGGATTTGTTTTCATCCAACTATCATCTTTAGATACTTCTTATTTGAGATCTAGTTATATAGATGCTGGTTATTCATTTATATTGATTTTCTGTGGATGAGATTTAGATTGTACCCTGTGACTTGTGATACATTTTATATCACTTGTGGATTGATATTCATATTACAGCGTACGTGTGGATTTTGGTTTCCATATATTGGAGTTGCCATATCCATGCGGCTGGCATGCTTACGTGTCCTGGTCCTATGTATTTTGGGACTGGGGCATGACAATACCCCTTGGGACTTATCATGAAAGAATTAATTAAGAAAGGAAGGTTATAATCCAATTGGTTTAACTAATTAGTTCATCCTCCTAATGAATGTGCTTGATAGTTGGTCTCAATCTAACTAGAATTAAATGTTGGTCCAAGAATCTAATCTAAACTAGTTAGGTCCACTAACATAAGTCCAAAATCAACTATAACATCTAATAATAAATAAAAAATACAAAAAATAAATATACAACATGCACAATATTATAAAATGACCAAAATACCTTCCTAGAAAATATGGTAGTGACACAGATGGCTGTATGCGGCCAGGAAACTAACAGAAGTTTCGTCTTTGACCGAATCTCACGCAGTGCTGACTCCATGCGCCATGTTGAGAAAAGTAAAAATGTAAACTTGGACTCTTCATACTATGCACTGGCGCGTGCTAGGACGAAGAAGTTTAGGACAATACGAGCTTGCCAAGCTTAAGCAATTGCTCATTCGACGGACCGTCAGCAGGTGTCGCTAACTATAATATGTGCCCCTAACAAAAAGTTGTACAAAACTGACCTATGCGCCCTGCCCGTAGTAGAAATTGGATATGGTCAGTCCAAAGGGTCTTTCATTAGTAACCTAGGAAAAGTTCTTGAATGAACCCCAGGTTAGGAAGCAAAGTCAACACCTATTGTCACGACCCGCACCCGGAGTGAGGGCACGAGTACGTCCATCCTACGCCGCAACATCGGTGGAAGAACGCTGCCTAGGTCAATAATACTATCTAAACATCTCACACAATATATATAATGTACCTGTCAAGATATGTCAACTCCCAAATAGACGACAATATGATAATATGATAATGGTAAACAATGCTAAATCACAATAACAAACTAGAGAAAGATATGGCACGATGTGGAATAGAAGAAAAGAAATAAAGTCATAAAATAACACAAGATCTCAAATAATAATACAATGCCAAAAGTGTTTAACTGGCATATACAATAACATGAATGAACTAGCTAAGTCTCATCGACTGCTGGTACTAACTCAATAGGCTCTACAGATGCCAACTCAATCGGCTCGCCATCATGCGGGCCATAGTGCGTAGGATACCAGTCCTCTAATAAATTATCTAAAAAATATATTCAGTCAGGATTAGAGCAAAGTACAACCCAAATAGCAGTTCCAATAATTGACAGAAACTATGAAACAACAATAGCAATAAAAATAAATGATAAAAATAACTGAACTAGAAAATATCACGAGAAGAAGCATCATGGTAAATAATAACAAGAATTGAGAACAATATGGTGACGAATAATAATGTAATGAACTGGAATAAAAAAATAATATATAAATGTGCCTTAAAATATTAGCAAGATAATGTTATCGGCTTGGGCCTAACACGGGCTATAAATAAAGGTGAGCTAGCGTGATCATACGTGAGTTGCATGATCTGCTAACTATCATGGGCTACACTAAATCACGGGCTATAAGGTATGATCACATATCCACTAATACTTTTCCAATCCCCCGACTAGTACACGGATCCAAATCATGACACGTTATAACACGTATATCACACTACATGGACTATAATGTCATGCACTATGATCACGGTCTATATAATCACAAAAATATTACGGTAATCACTATGTAATCACGAAGCACGACACGGTGATCACTGAGTAATCACAACAATAATATCTCATGACCAAGATCCACGTATACCAATCCGTGAAATCATCATGTCAGGAATCAAATATCTCAATACTAAATACATGAAGCATAGATGCTATATAATAAGAAAACTATCAGAGAATGTACTCGCCTGTGGTCCTGAGCAAATGGTATATCTCGGTATCTGAGCTGGTGTCACACACACCTAAATAGGAATATAATGTTACTTAGTGTAATAAAGTGAAAAATGAGTCAAAATGCACTAATATGGTTTTCTAGGCCAACTAGGTTACTCTAGCTAAACTAGGTCAATACCTTACTTATTTAGGTTTTCTAGATCATAAAAGTCATTACCTTGATTCTAGCTAAGGTATATATAACTAATATTAGGTTACTAGCTAATATTAATTAATACTAGCTTTTAAACTATATGATACTTTATATAGCTCTAATATAACACTAGACCCTAATGTTATAGTCCATATACTAATCTATAGTTCGAATACCTAGTCCAATACATTGGTACCAACCTATTTTAGTATCTATACTTATCTCTTGAGTATTACCTTCAACCTCACTGATACTCTATCTATACTCAACTTTCTTTGACACGGATACTAGGATACCACCCTCATATATTCTATAATACTTGGTATCAAACCTATACAAAACTACTTGATATTCACTGCACATACCTTAGTACACCGTCCACTGATACCTTAACACACTGATACATCAATACCCCTTACACTCAAGGTTCAGCCTACATCAACTGATACCTGTGTGCACTGTGCAACTCAGTCCTAAATAGGGAATTGCTACTTGAGTGAACTGGTACTCAAGGTTTTCCCCTCATTCAAGTTACTACTGCTGCTACTACTATTTCTAATGCCCATGCTCTATATCTGAACTGTCTTGATGCCTCCTTAAACTCGAGCCCTTTACTTTACCTGAGACACCCCCACTGCACTCAATAGTCTTCCCATACTTGTTGTACACCACCCGACTTCCTACTATAGCATATTTCTGCTCTACACACAAGCCTGTGCACCGTGTGCACCCTCCAGTCCAATTGCACAACAAGTAGGGATACACACACCCAGTTGCTCACAGGAAGCAAGCTCCCACTGTCACTGTTGTTGCTTCTCCTAATCCTTCACCCCCATGAACATCAAGTTCCTGAATCCAATCTCCTCTATTGACTGATAATCTCAGTCCATACCCCCCTATAGTTGTTGTATGCCACCACATCAATTCTACTCCTAACCCCTCTCTATATTTACTCAAGTGCACCTCCCTCAAGCTCACCTACCCGTATCACTAACTAGGTATTTGCCTGCAATAAAATCCCCTCACTGCTGCTGTATTTGCCTTGCAACAAGGCAATTGCCTGCACACTAGTGCAAGCCCGAACCCTCCTACATCTGTGATACCTACTCCTGAGCCTATGAGCTCTGTAATGAACTGAAATGAATTGTCTCCCTCACTGCTCAGTTGCTGCCACTAGATCACCAACACACCTACACTCACACACAAACACACAGTCATGTGTGACACTCCAATCACTACACAAACTAATCTACATCTATATGTACTATATATAATATATATAGACACTCCAAACAGACTAATGACATGAATCACACCCCCCCCCTCCCCCCCCCCCCACATATATATATATATATATATATATATATATATGTATAACACTGTTGGCATTCAACCAAACACTTGGCATACAAATGCGATACTCTATGATACGCACCCAAATGGAATGCCAAAACCCCCAATACACCACATTAATCCTTCATACATATCAATTACACTATTCCATAACTAATACAACTTGTTACAATATGAATTAAAGAGAATTCATACAAAATACCCAAAATGAACAATGTATCATAGCGTATCCCAAAATACCATAATACGGCCTACTCGTATGCATTTGTGGACACATATCTAGTCCCATAATCCTGATATAACTCTAATTAGATCTAATTGGTCTCATGACACATACTTGAAGTGTCAATCTTAGAATTCTTCCTAATTTGGACACAAATTACCATGTAGATTCCATAATACATGTCATATGAACCTAGCTCTTGGTTCTATGGGTAGCCCTAAGCCAAAGAATAACTCCTAATGGTTAAATGCTTGAATTAGAGTCTAAATTAAGGGGTTGGTTCAGAATTTACCTATTGGGAGATGGATTCCCAATAAAATATTTAATGGACACAATTATGACACAATCTTCTTGTCAATTCCTTTTTCTTCAAGTGATCCTAGCAATCCAAGCTCCAATGCTTCTTAGATAATAAATTTGATAGGGAATGTGAGTGAATTGGGTTAAATTTTGTGGAGGGATGAGTCAATTTAGGGAAGAATACAATTAGGGATCTAGAATTGAAATGAGAATGAAGTGGAGAGATAAACTCTCTCCCTTAATAGTGGCCGGCTCCTTACTCCCCCTCCAAGCAACACTAAATATCCAATCTACCCCCACTAATTAGTCATGAGGAATTTAATTATGAATTGCTATATTAGGAAGCTTCTAATTCTGCATGAAACTAATCAAATCTCCTTAATTTATTAAGGGAATGGATCTAATGGGCCTAGTCTAATGTTGGACTCAATTGTGTCATGACAATCCAATGGGTCCACTAATGACAAGTCCAAATAAACATAGGCTAGCCCACTAATCAATAATTAAATATCACAATACCATATAATTAATTAGTAGCACAATATATAATATTTAATTACTAAATAATAAATATGCTAAAATGATAAAAAACCTCTTATCTAGAAATATGGTAGTGACACCTACGCACCTATGTGCTCAGTCTACCCGGGCTCATAAGAAGGGTGCAAAGGTGAATCGGCCCTCGCTTAACTTGCACAACGTGATCAATCCCAAGCGCAAAGTGAGGGAATTAACTACGACATATGAAGTATCCTCTCAAGGGCATTACTGTGCTAGCATTATCATCAACTGCTGTTGTAACAAAGTAACAGTACCCACAAACAGGCAGTCATTATTCCAGCCGTTACAATAAAAGGCACCCACCCGTCTATAAACCGAAGAACAGGTGCAAGCACCAGAGGAAGAGGAGTTGTCCTTCACCTCATGTTATGCTGCTCGGAAAGCCCCCTCCATTAGGGGAGGTCAGAAGTCCAGCACCTCCAGTCTATCGCCCTCGACCAGCTGGTCGAGAACACGAGTCTAAGGAGGACATGAAACGGAACCCGCGGAAGGTTTTTTCCTGGGAATCTGTTCAAAGAAGAAGCTGTCAGCCACTGAGGGTAGTTCTTCCTCAGGACCTCAGATACCAACGCAACCTGGGGGTTGTAATCTCGGTGTTCTGAGAAGACGGTGATTCCCAAGAAAAAGATGTTGAGATCCCTGGGGGTGGTTTCCCTCACCAAGAAGACGCAGCTTCCTACGCTGGGGGTAGTGTTCTCTCCGAATGTGAAAAGGATGCGGCACTACCAACTTTCCCGGATGACTATTCAAAAGAGTGTGGCAAAAAGTACGACAACCACCATCCCATCCACTTCTTCCCAAGTAAGAATTGTATACATGGCATGGGAGGATAATGAGGGTACCAGCAATTGCAAATGCCTCGATGCTCTAGAGTCAATAATGCACACCATGAGTGCCACAATGCATACTTTGGCCCATGCGATACTGGAGACAAAGACGAACATGGTCCTGGCACCCTTAGGGCCCATAATAACTCAGCAAGCCGGAAGTAGCAATATTTTGGTGATCCACACCAACCCATTATTCCGTGAGGACAGTGATTCCTAGGAGACAGACAATGACAAGTCTAGGGGTAGTCGCCCTCGACAAGTCAAACCAGCATCAAAACCTAAGGGTAGCATTCCCTCCGAGTCCTAAGATGATACAAAACTAGCGGTCTTCCCTGAGGATTGTGCGACTCAGGAATCAGAAGCCCCAAAGCCAAAAGAGACTTTCTCTTTTGATGGCAACGACGTCATTGAAATCTTTAACATACTAATGAAGGGCAACAAACTCCGGCTACCAAACATCAGATACCTTTAGGAGGTAGACAAGGTCGATAACTCCATCTACTGCCACTACCACCAATCCATCCATCATCCAATCAAAGACTGCTCTGTGTTGAAGAGGCGGATCCAGCAGCTAATCGATACCAAGGCGCTCACCCTCGACTTCAAGGACAAGATGGTCATTATAAACATAGTGTCCCTCCAGTTTGGTGACTTCTCGGTGATGGAGGTCCAGGACGGTATTGTCCCGATCCTGAGGGCAATAATGGAGGTTGTCAATCTTCCACCAGCTCGCGGCCAAACATCCAGGCTAGTACCTCTCAACACACCAAGGGGCGAGGTCATGTGGGTTCACCTTGACATTGCTCAAGACCTGACACAGCAAGTAGCACCTTCAACGACCAGGCAAAAAAAAAGAAATGTAGGCCGTGCCACAAGATCTTTTCCTCAGAAAATATAGATTGTAGACTTCAGATGCTCACTGCAGCTCAAGAAGTCTCCTTCTGCACAAAAGCCAAGCCTCGTATGACTTATCAATAACAACGAGACAGTGCTTCTCGACGAAATAAATCTCCAGCAGCAGGTAGTGTCCCTCTGCGTATTATGCATATACGTGCAGCAGGCGGCGATCCTCGGTGTAATAAGCCATCGTGCGTACGTGGCAATGATCCTACACAAACAAATTAGCCAACTCCTTCATGTGTACGCGACATTGTTCCTTTACACCTGACTCCCCATTTGTCACAAGCCAAAGTATCGGTAGTATCTGGTGAAACAAACGATGAGCTACCACAGTTTCATTATTACAGCCAATAATCACTCCTTCTAATGTAGAAGATGAGCTATGTTCTCCAGAAGGCTGAAGTTCTGAATTTTGGTAAAGGATGACGTATTTCTTTACAATCCGAAAGCTATTACAATATTACTCGTAGTGGGCTAGGATACGAAAGTGCTTGCATGCATCATCGCTCCAACAAGTCTGTAGTTCGTAAAGTTCGAGCTCTAAACTCTGTCAACAAATAAGAGCAAATCTGAACTCTTAATCGAGGACAGTGTATTCTCGAACCCACCAAGGACAGTGTTTACTTTATCTGATGCTTTATCAATTACAACGTCTTCTCGATTCACCAGTGCATACAGGATCACAAAGCTTAACCGAGACTTGCCAATGATGTCGATCAAGGGCAAGTTCCTCAACAAGTACTACGTCTAAGATAGTACTTCCCAACAGATTAGTTCATAATGTACAGTGTTTACATTTTTTTATCCCTAGTAAGTGCAAATGCATAAGGATATTTTTGTACTTCCATAATTTCTTGCAAAATATATTATCTGTGTTTAGGGGTCATGAATACACAACAGATAATGGATCCACAAAAAATTCTCCAGTGGAGTAGTGTCAGGTCCAGCGAAATATTCTTATTGAGACCACCCAAACTTGATTCCCTCCAACAAAAAAAAGTGTGTCCTCAAAGCTTAGTCGCTTTCGAGACATCTCGTTTACGATCCACAGTCTGGATCAAAAATGCTCCCCCAAGTAAGTGGGGATCACCCCAAACAATAGTTTATGTCCATATGACCTCTGAGCTATAATCCTGTCATTCTACTCAGTATAGCGAATCTATCACCACAAAAAATGTTCACGTCTACATTACCTCTGTCCTATTTTTTTTTTGCCCCACGAAAGTTTATTTTACCATGTCCACATCACCTCTTCGTAAGATACTTCTAATAAAATTCCAATTTTCATAACTTTGCCATGTCCATATTACCTCTGAGTAATATTCTGCCTATTGACTTTCATAACAGAATTTTGGCCCCCCTTCGTGGAGGAAGATCTCCAAGTAGAACAATATGAGGTGAAGGGCAACGCCTCCTCCTCTGGCATTTGCACCTGTTCTCCGGGATGCTTTCAGATGGGTGATTTTGGTTGCAGTCGTTAGAATATCGACTGCCTGTCTGCAGGTACTGCTACTTTAGTACAACAGCAATTGGTGAGGATACTGACATAGTAATGCCCCTAAGGAGACATCTCATAGTCAATAGTTGTTTCCTTCGTATTGTGCTTTTGATTAATCACGTCGTGCAGGTCAGACGAGCGATGATTCACCTTCACACCCTCCTTATGAGCACGAAAAAGCTGAGCGCATGGGTGTGTAGGTGATCCTTTTGCTCCCTGACCTGGGGTTCATACAAGAACTTTCTCCAAGTCATTAGTGGAAGACTTTTGAGACTGACCCAGTCCATACGCCCCAACAGATTGGACGTATGGGTCAGTCTTGTACAACTTTTAGTCAGGGGCGCACATAACGATTAGCGGTGCATGTTGATGGTCCATCAACTAAGCAATTGATCGAGCTTGGCGAGCTCGCACTGTCGTATACTTTCTCGTCCTAGCCTGTGCTAATGCATAGTACGAAAATTCTACACTCTTTTCTTCATCAGGATGGCGTATAGAATCAACGTCGTATGAGATTCTGTCGAAGACCGAACCTTTGTTGCTGTCTGGGGTGCATGAAGTAGTCTTCCTGTGGCTGAAGTTAGGTGCCGTATGATTTTTCTTCTTTGTCCCATGTTGTGGGCACATGGACTGTGCATCAACTCCCAACCTTCTGCCATCGTAGTGTTTTTCTCTGCCAGAGCTTAGATGCTGAGCACTTTTTTCCTCGGATGTGATTTCCGTAGAGATAGCCTGCATAGATGCATGGCTTGCGTCTTGAGCAACATATAGAGATACAGAGAGCACATATTTTATAGCTGGGCAAGACATATTGTCCTTGGCTATCCAGGTCCTGCGGGTCTTCTAAGGCTTTGCTAGCCTTGGTATAGGACCTGCGCTGCCCTCCGAAAGTATTTTCTCAAAGGCTTGTTGGTCAAATCTGTCACTCCCCGTTCCTGATATACGTATTTGGAACATATTTTTATTTTTAACATGGTTGCAAGTGCATGGAGACTAGACCCATTCTTTCGTTTAACCTTGCTCATGGTTTATTTTGTGGGTTGGTTCAACTCATGAGAACCTTTGGTTCAACCCTCAAACCCTACCATATATAACCCAACATTTTCTCTCTCAATCCTCACTTCTTTATTTCTTCCTATTTCTTTAGCTTTCTCTCCCCATTTCATAGGCAAATACACCTTGCATGAGAAATGGAAAAACTCTCCATATTATTGTTCCATTATTATTATTATGTGTTTCTAAGCACTTTTAGTTTTTGAAGTTTTCTGTTTTGATGGATGGTTTGGGGTAGATCTATATTTCTAAATTAGGGTTTTATAGATTTTATGAGTTTTTCTTGGTTTTGATCTATTAAAATTGTGTCTTTGAAAACCAGTTTTTGTTTCATGATAGAGCTTTCAATTAGAGAATTTTGGCTTTTGGTTCACCTGATTTGTACTAAAAATAAGGTTGTTATGAACAAACAATTTTCAGTTTTTGGAGCTTTTTTGCCATGGCTGAACCTGTTGTTGGAGAGGACGAAGTTTCCATGCGGCCAGTGAGCATATGCGGCCGATAGTGCCATGCGGCCCGAGAGGGATATGCGGCTTAAACTTTTGTCGTATACTGACAGCATGTGTCCATCTTATTGGACACATGATTGCTAATTTGCACAGTGTCCTTGAACACCTTGTGCTTTCACTCACTGAACGAATAGATTTTTTTCTAAGTCTTAGAGAACTCCATACGGCATTGACTCCATGCGACACCGACACCCATGCGACAAGGAGAACATGCGGCCCTTATTTCTTAGACGCATGACTCTGAACAATTGGCATTTATTTCTATGGTTTTGACTTTTTTTTCTCACACACTTTATGGCTTGTCATCTCAGTCACATAAGTCACTTTTTGTCACATCTCTGACACTTTATTTATTTCCTGTCACTTCAACACTTGTCCCTAGAAGTAGCCCTTAATCCTGAGCATACGGCCAAGTGGTTCACGCGGCCTGACTTCCCATACGACCCTGACTTTATATGCGTCCTAACTCCATATACAGCTAGGAATTTCATGCGACCTGATTTCCCACGTAGCCTAGAGACCCATGCGGCCTTGCTTCTTTTGATTGAATGTCTTCTTGATTCATGTAACCCAATGTATAATTGGACTCAAATATTGTATCCGTGCTGATACCGCTATTGCCTGATTATTATTTATGATTTAATGTGCGTCGAGGAACGACACATTCTGTCACGTGTTAAGTGATTATATTTGGGTTATGCATCGAGAATGCCTCCATATCCCTGAACGCATGATATTATAAATATATATTATTTTTCCAGCACGGTCATAATAAGCGAGTCAAACAACCAAAGCATGGCTAGATTATTGACTGTATGAATATTGCATACACGCTCGGGTGAATCTAGATTTGACTTCCATGGATTCGTATCTTACGTGCCCATACTTTGTACGACATCTTAAGAGAAATTCTCATATGACCACGCCTTAAGATTTTAAGCACAATATAGGGCTAATTAGGTAACTAAAAGTGGTAGTAACATTTGGAGGGAATGGTATCCCGAGATCATGCCAACGAACCTTCCCATAGTGATTCATTCCAAGTTCGCTGTAGGCTGGCCACCACAGATACTGTATATTATCTACCTTAGTGGAGTGCAGTATCTGACTATTATGATTATGACGAGACACTGTTTTAATATAGAAATACTGGAACTGCTAATACCGTATTTTTAGCGCAGAGGCCCTATGGAGGACTGGTACATCCTGCAAGTGCCTGTTTTATTATATTGGTTCAGTTAGCTCATGTTCGGCACTGACGTGATGTAAGGACACTTATTATGCATTATTCTTAGATAACCTTAGACTCCACAAAATAGCAAACCGTATAAATGATTGGCCAATTTAGGGAGAAATGGAATTGGTTGTGATTATATTTATTCGGCTAGTAGCCTAAGGAAGTGGACTGTCATAGTGTGATGGTTCAACCCTTGTCCTTGTTTGGTAGTAGGGTTGGGCCTTAGCGCTAGGATATGCCATCGACCTAAGTTACGACACTGAACCCACGTATTATTACATGTTTTCCTTGGATTTTTGTTTCTCGATTTCGTGCTTTCTTTGTGGTAATTGCTATTTGGGGTCTAACCCCACTGGTTTTGCTTGGCCAGATTTTGAGCCACCACCCGAGGATCCAGCATACTTTTCCCTAACTCATGGTGCACATAAGGAATATGGTCGCTGGGGATAGCGAGTGGATTTTCTTCTTCCCTGCTCGTCTTGCATATTTACTTCTTTTTGGCATTTAGCCACTGACACCTGTTAGCGGGCTCATCTGGACATAAGTTTTCTTACATGATTGTATTAAATCAGACTACAGCTGATCACCGTCATGTACTTATGTTACACTTCCAGCTTCTTATTTTGTACAGCTGGACTCCAGAGCATTTTGAGAAAGCATTTGTGACGCCTTATTGCTTATCATGTATGCTCTATGCTTATTGTTTCTTATTTGAATGATTGAGACATATAGGTTCTTGGCCACAGAAGACTTGATTGTAGCATACACCCCTAGTCTTATACAACCGTGATCGACGTACGACGTATAGTACCTTGTACGGGATAGCTGGCCATGTCCGTCTCCGTATTCCGGTACATGGGTATGACAAGGTTTTAGTGGTGGCACATGTAGGTATGTTCTTTAGACTTGTGGGATTTCATCATCATAGGAGTCTCAGTCAAACATGATCCTTCTTGAAATTCAGAATTCGTCCTCTTCGATACCCAGGTTGAATTCTTCCAGATAGATTGCTTCCTTGTTCCTTCTCGTCCTGTGCTTATTATTTCTTGTGCTTTTCTTTTGGGCTTCTTCTTCCCCCGATGTTGCCATAAAAGGAGAGACAGAGTTGCCAGTGGAACAAAATCCTGTGGTACCCTAGCCAAGAATCCAAGTTGAGCCCGCGATGAATAGGACAGAGCAGCAGGCTTCAGGTGTTCCCGTACCTCCCGCAGTGCCGACATTACTAGATACCCTGAACTTAATAGAGATTATTCGTGGATTGTTGGCTGCCCAATAATTCCAGATGGTGGTGCAATAACAACAACAAAGTCAACATCAGCAACAACAGCTCCAGCAGCAGGAACATAATGTCCTGTTGAATCACGGATTACAAATGGCCTTAGAACGAGGCAAGAGAACAAATTCTGGGACATCTGTTAGATTTTGCAAACTGAACCCTAGATACTTCGATGGCATGGAGGACGCAATCACGACATACGATTAGCTCTAGGATATTAAGACAATTCTGATAGCAGCTAAAGTTTCGGCCGAGGAACAGGTTGACCTGGTTCGCCTACAACTCCAAGATCTGGCAAAATATTGGTAGGCTATGATGGAGGTGGGACTGAGGCATCTTATTTTATGGAAGGATTACATGACCTGGTTCAGGGAAAATTACTTTGAAATTATGGCTCAGTATGAGTTGCAGCAAATTTTTATTAACCTCAAGCAAGCAAGAAGGACAGTAGACGGCTATGCGGCAGAGTTTTATCGACTTAGCAGATTTGCTCCAACCATGGTGGCAACATAGTTGGAGAGAGCAATGAGGTTCCAGCAGGGACTTCACTTGGAGATCTTCCACATGGTAGACGTGCATGACTAGCAGACCATCGAGGCGGTATTGATAACAACCAAGATAGTTGAGCTTACTTCTCAGAGGATGGCATCAAGAAGAGTGGATCGGAAGATGCCTCATGAACAGTACCAACTCGGTAACAGCAGCCGAGGCTGCAAAATCAGCAACAACGACGAGAAGAACCGACAGGTTGTACCTACTATGGCAAGGGAGGTCATACCTGGGATGTTTGTCGGGCAGCTAATAGACTATGTTTGAGATATGGGAGGCCTGATCACAAAATTTCCATGTGCCCATTGATGTAGAGGCTAGAAGGGCCAGTACAACATATTTCTGCATTGCTAACCCCAAGGGAAGTGCAACAAGAAAGACTAGCAGTAGAAGCACGACCTTTGGCTCAGCGTCCATTGCCAACACAGGGCCAGCTTTATAAGTAGCAACAACATAATCAGCAGGTGCCACAACCATGGCAACAAGGAAGATAGCAGCAGGGAGCTCAACAAGGCCTAGGGCAGACACTCACCTTGTCTTTAGAGGAAGCTATGGCATCGGGCGACGTAGTGGCCTGTAATATTTTTGTTACAACCTTTTCCGTCATAGCTTTATTTGATTCTGAAGCTTCACACTCATTTATATCTACAAAATATGTGATACATATTGGATTGAAGTTCGAGGCATTGCCAGCGAGGATGAAAATACTCACTGGCAATGGGATCGTAGAAGTTAGTAGGGTGTGCCTAGCATATCCAGTGGTAGTATGTGGGCATCTATTACCTACAAAGTTGATCGAGTTCCTTATGGATAACTTTGACGTTATCTTAGGCATGGACTAGTTGAGAGACAGTCATGCAACGATAGACTATCGAGATGGTAGATTATTGTTTAGAATTCCTGGCCTAGAAGAATTTGTCATTAGCAGAATAGCAAGAGACCAATATAAGGGAGGACTCGCAACAGTAGTAAGGGAAGCAAACCCGCAGCCCAAGATAATTGAAGAGTTCATGGATGTCTTTTCCAATGATATTTCTGGATTACCCCCAGTAAGAGCAGTAGAGTTATGTATAGAGTTGATACCAGGAGCAGAACAAGTATCCCAGAAGGTGCACCCAATGTCACTATCAGAACTTGATCAGTTATATCAACACGTGAAAGAACTGAAGACGAAAAAGTTTATTTGAACCAGTGTATCACCGTGGGGAGCCTCAGCGGTATTGGTAAAAAAGAAGGATGGATCGACGTGGTTGTGTATGGATTACAGGCGGTTGAATGCAGTGACCGTAAAGAACAACTACCCATTACCAAGGATTGATGATTTGTTTAACCAATTAAGTGGAGCAAGAGTCTTCTCCAAGATAGATTTATAATCGGGATATCATCAGGTGCGAGTCTGGGAGCAGGATATACCAAAGGCAGCATTTAGGTCACGATATGGGCATTATAAATTCTTAGTTATGCTATTCGGACTGACTAATGCTCCAGCGGTATTCATGGACTTGATGAACCATATTTTCATGCCTTACTTAGACTAATTTATGGTAGTATTCACGA
Organism: Iris macrosiphon; assembly: GCA_036927795.1. NCBI lineage: Eukaryota > Viridiplantae > Streptophyta > Magnoliopsida > Asparagales > Iridaceae > Iris > Iris macrosiphon. Next base: position 92,975,016 of record JAYESA010000015.1, on the reverse strand, counting down.
GGACATCCTGGTATATTCTTGAAATGAGGAGGAGCATGAAGAATATCTTAGGATAGTACTGCAAACTTTGAGGGAGCACCAGTTATATGGGAAGTTTAGTAAGTGTGTGTTTTGGCTGGATCGTACATCCTTTCTTGGACACATTATTTCTGGAGCATGAGTGTCAGTTGATCCCACGAAGGTAGAGACAGTAGAGAACTGGCCAGTTCCAAAGATAGTAGAGGAAGTACATAGTTTTCTAGGCTTAGTAGGATACTACAGAAGATTTGTGTCAGATTTTGCTAAGATCTCCATACCATTGACTCGGTTGATGCGCAAAGAAGTTAAATTTGTGTGGTCAGCGGAATGTCAGATAGCCTTTGAAGAGTTGAAGAAGAAGTTAATCTCTGCACCAATCCTTACTATTCTTGCAGGCTCCGGAGGATTCACAGTGTACTGTGATGCATCTGGAAAAGGACTTTGATGTATTTTAATGCAACAAGGGAGAGTGATACCATATGCTTCTCGGCAGCTCATAGATCATGAGAAGAACTATCCAACTCATAATTTGAGTTAGCAACAGTAGTGTTTGAACTTAAGCTATGGAGGAACTACTTATATGGTGATCGAGTAGAAATATTCACAGATCATAAGAGTTTAAAGTATGTGTTCACGCAGAAGGACCTGAACATGAGGCAGAGAAGGTGGCCAGAGTTATTGAAAGACTATGACGTGGAACTTTAGTACCATCCAGGCAAGGCTAATGTAGTAGCTGATGCACTTAGCAGAAAAGATAAAGAATTTATGTTGACTACTCATAAGCATATTCTAGAAGACTTAAGGGAGATGGGTATCGAGATAGTACTTTCACAGAGGACAGGAGTTCAGGCTAGCCTACAGATTCAGTCAACTTTGGTAGATAGAATCAAACTAGCTCAGGAAGAGGACCCGAAGATTCAAAAGCTACAAGAAGAATGTGAGTCACGTCTTCGGAAGGAGTTGACAATATATGCAGATGGAACGCTAAGGTTTAGAAATCGTCTATGCATACCAAGCGGGGATATTCGGCAATAAGTTATGACTGAAGCACACAGTTCTCAGTATTCTATTCATCCGGGAGACACGAAGATGTACCAAGATATCAAGCAACACTTTTGGTAGAACGGAATAAAGAGGGAAATAGACCGCTTCGTATCGCGATGTCTGATATTTTAACAAGTGAAGGCAGAACAACAAAGACCGGCAGGATTATTGCAGCCACTTCCTATTTCAGAGTGGACTTTGTGACTGGTTTACCTAGATCACCGACTAGTCGAGATAAAGTTTGGGTGATAGTAGATCATCTCAAAAAAGTAGCACACTTTCTTCCTTTTTGAGTAGCACAGTCTACAGAACAATTGGCTAAAATGTATATGCGGTAGATAGTGAGACAACACGGTCTACCAGTAAGTATCGTATCAGATCGTGACACACGGTTCACTTCTCACTTTTGAAAAAGTTTGCACTAGATATTGGGCACCAAGTTAAGATTCAATACAGCTTACCACCCCCAGATAGACGGACAATTAGAGAGAACCATCCAGACCTTGGAAGATATGCTAGGATCCTTCACCTTAGATCTTGGTGGATCTTAGGAGAATCACCTTCACTTGGTGGAATTCTCGTATAACAACAGTTATCAGGCCAGTATTCAGATGGCATATTTTGAAGCACTATACGGCAGGAAGTGTAGATCACTGTTGGCTTGGGATGACATTGGTGAGAGAAAGATGTTAGGCCCTGAAATGATCACGCAGACAGTAGAGGTTGTCAAGGAGATAAGAGAGTGACTTTGGGTTGCACAAGATAGGCATCGTCATTGGGAAGATCAACATCGTAAACCATTAGAGTTTCGTGTCGGCGACCACGTATTTTTGTGGATTTTGCCTACCCGTGGAGTCATTAGATTCGGGGTTTGCGGGAAGCTTAGTCCGTGATACGTAGGTCCGTTCGATATTCTCGAGTGGGTAGGCGATCTTGCATCGCCTTTCCCTTCCGCCTTCACTACGTGAGATACATGATGTGTTTTATGTATCTCAATTGCGTAGGTATTTTCTGGATCTGAGTTATATCCTCGATCACTCTGAATTAGTCGTTGGTACCGACTTAACTTACGAGAAAAAACCCGTATCCATATTGGATTGAAGGGAGAAGGTGCTCAAGAATCAGACTATTTCTCTTGTCCGGGTTGCTTTGGGACATCACTCTCTTAGGGAATCGACATGGGAGCGCGAGGAAGATATTCAGTCTTGGTACCCACACTTGTTCGATTCGGAAGGTATATTTCTACCTTATGCCTTCGTATCTAGTTTTCGTGATATGGTGGTCACCTTTATGTTATGACGATATTGCTTGCATTTGTAATTGCTAGTAGATTTGTATCGTGCTTGTCCTGATTTCTTTAGCTATTGCTTGGATCCAAAATTCGGGGACAAAATCTTTCTAAGGTGGATAGAGATTTCACTCCCCATTCCCGATATATGTATTTGAAACATATTTTTAATTTTAGCATGGTTGCATGTGCATGGAGACTAGACCCATTTTTTGGTTTAATTTTGCTCATGGTTTATTTTGTGGGTTTGTTCAACTCATGAGAACCTTTGGTTCAACCCTCAAACCCTACCATATATAACCCAATATTTTCTCTCTCTCGTTACTTCATTTTTTCCTCTTTCTTTAGCTTTCTCTCCCCATTTCATATGCAAGTATACCTTGCATGAGAAATAGAGAAACCCTCCATATTATTGTTCCATTATGTTTACTATGTGTTTCTAAGCACTTTTAGTTCTTGGAGTTTTCTCTTTAGATCAATGGTTTGGTGTAGATCTATATTTCTAACTTAGGGTTTTATGGGTTTCATGAATTTTTCTTTGTTTTGATCTATTAAACTTGTGTCTTTGAATACTGGTTTTTTTTCATGATAGAGCTTTCAATTTAGAGCCTTTTGGCTTTTGGTTCACCTGATTTAGACTAAAAATGAGATTTTTATGAACAAATAAATTTTAGTTTTTGGAGCTTTTTTGCCATGGCAGAACCTGTTGTTGGAGAAGACGAAGTTCCCATATAGCCAGTGAACATATAAGGCCGAGAGTGCCATGCGTCCCGAGTGGGTTATGCGGCTTAAACTCTTGTCGCATACTGACAACATGCGTCCATCTTGTTGGACGAATGACTGTTGATTTGCACAGTATCCTTGAACACCTTGTGCTTTCACTCACTGAACGAATAAATTTTTTGCTAAGTCCTAGAGCACACCATGCGGCATTGACTTCATGCGATATTGACTCCATGCGGCACCGACACCCATGCGGCTAGGAGAACATGCGGCCCCTATTTCTTGGATGCATGACTATGAACCATTGGCACTTATTTCTATAGTTTTGTCTTTTCTTCCTGACACACTTTATGGCCTATCATCTCAGTCACATCAGTCACTTTTTGTCACATCTCTGACACTTTATTTATTGCCTATCACTTCAACACTTGTCCCTAGGTGTATACCTTAACCCTGAGCATGCGACCAAGTGGTTCATGTGGCCTGACTTCTCATGCGGCCCTGACTTTATATGTGGCCTAACTCCATATGCGGTCAGGATTGTCATGCGGCCTGATTTCCCATGCGGCCTAGAGACCCATGCGGCCTTGCTTGTTTTGATTGAATGTCTTCTTGATTCATGTGATCTAATGTATAATTAGTAATTGGAATCGATACTGTATCCGTGCTGATACCACTATTGCCTGATTATTATTCATGATTTAATGTGCACCGAGGAGCGACTCATCCTGTCATGTGTTAAGTGATTATATTTGGGTTCTGTATCGAGAATGCCTCCAAATCCCTGAATGCGTGATATCATCTGCCTTCGTGGAGTGCAGTATCTGATTATTATTATTATGCCAATCCACTATTTCAATATAGGAATACTGGAACCGCTAATACTGTATTTTTAGCGTAGTGGCCCTACGGAGGACTAGTGCATCCTGCAAGTGCCTATTTTATTATATTTGCTCTGTTAGCTCATGTTCGACGCTGGCGTGATCTGAGGATACTTATTATGCATTATTCTGAGATAACCTCAGACTCCACAAAATAACAAGTCATATAAATGATTAGCCAATTTAGGAAGAAATATAATTGGTTGTGATTGTATTTATTCGGCTAGTAGCCTAGGGAAGTGGACTGTTATTGTGTGATGGTTCAACCCTTGTCCTTGTTTGGTTGTAGGGTTGGGCCTTAGCGCTAGGATATGCCATGGACCTAAGTTATGATACTAAACCTACGTATTATTATATGTTTTCCTTGAGGTTTTGTTTCTCCATTTTGTCCTTCCATTGTGGTACTTGCTATTTGGGGTCTAACCCCACTGGTTTTGCATGGCCAGGTTTTGAGCTAGCACCCGAGGATCCAGCATATTTTCCCCAACTCATGGTGCGCACCAGGAATATGGTCGCAGGGGATAGCGAGTGGGTTTTCTTTTTTCCTGCCCGTCTTGCACATTTACTTCTTTTTGGCGTTTAGACACCGACACCTGTTAGACGACTCGTATGGACATTAGTATCCTTATATGATTGTATTAAATCAGACTGCAGCTGATCACCGTCATGTACTTATGTTACTCTTCCAGGTTCTTATTTTGTACAGCTAGACTCTAGAGCATTTTGAGAAAGCATTTTGGATGCTTTATTACTTATCATATATGCTCTATGCTTATTGTTTCTTGTTTGAATGTTGAGACATAAAGTTTCTTGGCCATAGGAGACTTGATTGTAGCATGCACCCCCTTGTCTTATAGCCGTGATCGCCGTACGACGTATAGTACCATGTACGGGGTAGCTGGCAATGTCCGTCTTCGTATTCCGGTACTAGGGCATGACAGAAGTGTAAGACTATCATCTTCTGGGTAGATCCTAGCTTGTTGTGTTGGACTACGTCATTATCTTTTTGTTGGTGGAAAAGGACGTCCCCAGTAGATTCGCCATTTTTGTTTCAATACAAAAATAATTTGTGTAAACTTGATCTCGTATATTAAAAACAAAAAAATTACAAATAATACTTAAATAGTAAATCTAAGTACAATTAAAATTCTGGGGTATGTGACGATGGAGGTCGAGTACTGCAGCTAACTCCTTTACTTCTTTGACAGTCAGACGACGAAGAAATTTTCTTGGTCTCTAGCTCACTGGCATGAAAGACAACAACTGGCCTCTTCACCCTCCCTCTGTACGTGCCTTATGGTAATGCATCCCTACTATTTATAGCCATCTACACTGGATGACTTATACGCGTACATATGCTTTGCGACCCTGTTGGGCATTCTAAACAAAATATGGTTGCAACCATGGACGCATGCCACGGTCAGGCTGCCACATGGCATCGGTTGTGATATACTGTTGATGAAATTTTGGTTGGGAGACGGGGTTGTTTTAACCCGTTGTGTGTAATGCCCCGCTCCGCATCGGTATTATATTTCAGGTGAGTGGGCAGAACTTCGTTCTCTGATTCTTGCACGCCTTAATAATAATATGAGTTTTTGCTTGCAATATTTTCATAAGAGAATGATAGAACTTGCCTTGCATGTTAATGAACGAACTCACCTAGCTTGTCTTTGAAACAAACAAGTCTGCTTAACTAAGAATCCTGAAATGCTTGTCTAAGAGTGCATGAACATGTTCACTATCCCATATGCTCCGAGAGAACCATATCTTGCCTGAATGTGTTCAAGTGATAAGTCGGCTTGCCCCGCAACAACGATAACTGTTCTGATGGTTCGTCTCGTCTGCATCCTAAAGTTTATTTGATAGTCTTTCCATGCATTCGCATCGGTCGGACAATGGCTATTGGTGGAGAGCTGAACTGCATGCGTCATTAGTCACCATGGGTCACAGCTGCCAATAGCATCAGATAAAGAGTCATTGCTATGCTGGTCCAATAGCTGCTGATCCTGAGATACTGGGGAACTACCCTACATATAACTAGTTCATTGTGTTGGCTTGGATAGATGGACTGCCCCTAAGATGTGCATGTGTGTCTAGCTATGCATTTGTCCCTGGAGTCTCACGAGACACGCTACGCACACCCTGAAACAGAACGAACGGCTTGCTTGCTTATATTCAATATGAAACTCTGTTTTAAAAGATATTTCCAAAAAAATTTAATATGACTCCGTTCTTCTGCTGCATGAAACGAACCTAGGTAAAACTAGAAAAATCATTAGTAATATAATATTTTATAACATGATTACTTAGTGTTGGTTTTAGTGAATGCTTGCTTCTGTTCAGTTATTTTATCTCACCAGTACTTATAAAAGTGCTGACCCACCAACAGTTTACTTGCTTGCAGGTACTGGATCGTCCGAGGGAGCGATAGGCGTGCCTCAGTCCCTAAGACCCGGAATCCTGGTTTCGATTGTGCCCCGAGATGCTATCGTATAAGGGGGCATAATGTATGGAACGAGTGCCTTTGCATAAGAGAACCCAGTCCCTCGATTTGTCCCGAATACTTAGTTGGCTAAATGTATTGCATTGCAACAATGTCCCTTTTCGCTGCTTACTCGAATGATGCGATGATAGCCAAACAAACTCTAACGATGAAGCCTTGTGCGGGCGCAACCCCAGGCTCGCACGGCATCACGTATCGATATATTAGAACGGGCCATCCCTTCCTCGCACCCACGGGATGCAGGCGCCGAGGCGCGATGATTCGCGTCCGGTGCACCGAGACGCAGTGGTTCGCGTCCGGTTTAATCCGGCTACGGGGGCGAGGCGGTGGTCCGGCCGGGAGGCCCTTGGTTCGCGGGGCCCGGGGCATGACAAAATGGTATCAGAACATAATCGATTTTCTTGGCCCAATCCGTTGCTATGACTCTGAGATATTATCGATATGGTATTACAATAGAGCGTTCGATACAATAAGTCCATAGATATTCTCAAAGTGCAAATATTTTCTGAACTTGAATTGCTTGATTGTTTCAATTGAGTACGGCGAGGGATGGCACCATCGCTGCTCGGAATATCGAGAAGTTCTTCCTTGAAGTTTCGAGGATGAAACTTTTTGTTGGTTGGTAAGTATGTAATGCCCTGCTCCGCGTCGGTATTATGTATAAGGTGAGTGGGCAGAACTTCGTTCTCTGATTCTTGCACGCCTTAATAATAATCTAAGCTTTTGCTTGCAATATTTTCATAAGAGAATGATAGAACCTGCCTTGCATGTTAATGAACGAACTCACCTAGCTTGTGTTTGAAATGAACAAGTCTGCTTAACTAAGAATCCTGAAATGCTTGTCTAAGAGTGCATGAACATGTTCACTATCCCATATGCTCCGAGAGAATCATATCTTGCTTGAATGTGTTCAAGTGATAAGTAAGCTTGCCCCGCAACAAAGATAACTGTTCTGATGGTTCGTCTCGTCTGCATCCTAAAGTTTATTTGATAGTGTTTCCATGCACTCGCATCGGTCGGACAATAGCTATTGGTGGAGAGCTGAACTGCATGCGTCATTAGCCACCATGGGTCACAGCTGCTAATAGCATCAGATAAAGAGTCATTGGTATGCTGGTCCAACAACTGCCGATCCTGAGATACTCGGGGACCGCCCTGCATATAGCTAGTTCATTGTATTGGCTTGGATAGATGGACTGCCCCTAAGATGTGCATATGTATCTAGCTATGCATTTGTCCCTGGAGTCTCACGAGACACGCTGCATACACCCTGAAATGGAACGAACGACTTGCTTGCTTATATTCAATATGAAACTCTATTTTAAAAGATGTTTCCAAAATAATTTAATATGACTCCGTTCTTCTGCTGCATAAAACGAACCTAGGTAAAACTAGAAAGATCACTAGTAATGTAATATTTTATAATATTATTACTTAGTGTTGGTTTTAGTGAATGCTTTCTTCTGTTCAGTTGTTTTATCTCACCAGTACTTATAAAAGTGCCGACCCACCAACAGTTTACTTGCTTGCAGGTACTGGATCGTCCGAGGGAGCGATAGGCGTGCCTCAGTCCCTAAGACCCGGAATCCTGGTTTTGATTGTGCCCCGAGATGCTATCATAAAAGGGGGCATAATGTATGGAACAAGTGCCTTTGAATAAGAGAACCCAGTCCCTCGATTTGTCCCGAATACTCAGTTGGCTAAATACATTGCATTGCAACAATGTCCCTTTCCGTTGCTTAATCGAATGATGCGATGATAGCCAAACAAACTCTAACGATGAAGCCTTGTGCAGGCGCAACCCTAGGCTCGCACGGCATCACGTCCCGATATATTCGAACGGGCCATCCCTTCCTCGCACCCGCGGGAGGCAGGCGACGAGGCGCGGTGATTCACGTCCGGTACGTCGAGGCGCGGTGGTTCGCGTCCGGTTCAATCCGGCTACGGGGGCGAGGCGGTGGTCCGACCGGGCGGGCCTCTGTTCGCGGGGCCCGGGGCATGACATTGTGTGCGTGACTTGGTCAACTCGATATATGCTCAGTACTGGTTATTGAAGATCTTTTCGGTTGTTACAGGAAGATCATGAAAGCTGATCGACCTATGAGGGTGGGGCTGCAGAGAGACTGGGCTGCTTGAATCCTGGTCGCATGAGCACTGGGTCGTGTCACGACCCGATTCCGTAGAATCGTTTGGGGCGTCCCCCGAATCGTGACCGCCGTGCGGGCCTGGAGTTGCGCCCGCACAAGGCTTTAATGATTTGCATAGCAAGCACATATTCAGAGTACGCAGATAAATTGAAACACAGATTTGAAACATGGAAAAGTTCTCTTTATTGATAATGAACATCTATTACAAACTCTTGAATGAGTCAGCTAATATGCCGCACGGCTTACAAAAGAGATGACTCAAAATGAGATAGCAGTCCTGTACATTATATCCCTTTACTAAACTTCAAAAGATATAGACCTCCAGGCTGGAGGACGGCTTTGCCACGAAGCTGCATTTGTGTATGAAGAGTTGCAGACTTCTGGCTTGAAAATGCTTCTAAGGACGGCACGATCAGGGTGCGCCTACAGCTGGACTGGATTCGGGAAGAAGACTTCGGCTCCTCGCTCGGTTCGCCTTAGTGCGGAGAACCTGTTTCAACGAGGGTCAGCATATCGAAACATGCTGGTGAAGGCGAGCTAACCGAACTATACCAATCAACACGTTGTTTATAAGAAGCATGCATATTTGTGGGTTTCTATCTTGCCTTAGTTCATTTACAAGTAAGCAGCATATTGAATTTACTGAAATGAATATGCCACCGTTCGGTGGATTTTACCTGACCGTCTGAATCACCTGTACAATACTTACCATGCCTTCCCTGCCACGAAGACACAAGTTAGTATGCAACAGGTTTAAATATACAGGGGATCACTGGCTGGATGCCATATTGGACCAATTTTAGTCGCTGATGAGGATGGTATGCAGCGAGAGCACGGGTGTGCTGTACGCCATTCCGTCCTTGCACAGGATGACTAAACAGGAGAGTTCCCACCCAGATCGGATCGGTGCCAGTGCCCCAGCGACCGTCCGCAGGAACTAAGGGCCTTGTGCACAAGTTGTCCATGATCGAACAGTTTGTTTATTAAGTTAACAGTTCATGCAATTGAGGCAACACGAGTACAGGGGAAACAGTATTGCATGATTCATTTTGCATAGCCTCCAGGGACAATTATTCACATAGCAGGCATGTTCTATACTTAGCACAATTTATAGAACATTTATAAACGAACTAGCATGCAGTATGATAACCGTTCACAAGTTTTGATTGACAAGCATAATAACCAAGTCTATTCTCTTTTATCTTGGTTTCTTTTAATTATTATTTGGTATCGTTTGATCGGGGCAAAGAAGAGTTCAAGCTTTTAGGGTGTGAAGCTTGGAAGCAGGGCTAGCTAATCGGGATGGTACCCACTCACTTGGATTATTGGAAGGGAGAAGGAAAGAGGCGCTTCACGACTCCGCTCGCAAGCCGCCTACTGCTCGTTCACCTGCATTACGAACAGCTCGATCAATACCTCTTCCACTTTTCCAATCTCGGAATTGAAGTGCAGTTCAATGAACGAAAACAATGAAAACCATCGAAACCGTTCAATGAAAACAAGCAAATCCCAAAACCAACTCAAAGCACGAAAGCAACAAGCGACATCGAAAACTGAGGCAATAAAAGATAGCAGCGGAGAGGTCCCTCCTGACTCTGCCGCTAAGTCGATCCCGGGGGCATGGTCCACTGAATATGGGAATCGATTCCGAAGAAACAAATCCATAACGAGGACGAGTTCTTAATTCAATCTATCCCGATCGAACGATACCGACTTGTGTTTCTTAGCCGCGCTCTCCGCACCGGGAGAACGGGGCACTACATTCTACCCAACCAATTGGAAGTTTCGTCCTCGAAACTTAGGAATAGAGTCTACCTCTAAGGAACATTATGTTGCAGGCGACGATCAGGGACAGGACAAGAATCAACCCGATGGGTTGGATCACCACAACGGAGGCAATTTCCGAGTCGCTTACGACAATCCCGGAACAGGTGCCCTGGCTTCCTACAGAAGTTACATGTTTGGTTGGGGTTTGTCTTTTGCTTCACTCCATCATTGTGACGTTTTGCAGCATTGTTTCCTCCGTCGTTGCTTTGGCGTTTGTGACTGGATGTATGCACAGCGCCGGCAGCAACATGAGGATACTGTGGTTCAAGTGATAGAGCGTGATTCATGACTTCACGCATTGTCCCATATTGATTATTGACCACGTGCGCATGGATGGCAGGGCGCAGTCCACCTTCAAACCTTCTAGCTCGACTCGCTACATCAGGTAAATAGGCCCTAGCGAATTTGGAGAGTCGGTTGAATTCGGCGGAGTATTGCTTCACTGTCATACTGCCCTGCCTCAGTTGCACGAAATTATTTTCCATTTGACGTTGTACTGGAGGGGGTACAAACTCCTCTTCGAACGCGGCACGAAAGGTCGTCCACGAGATCGCCTCCTCTCCGTGATCAAATTGGAGAGATCGTCGATGCACGTTCCACCAATCGTGTGCGTTGAGGCGGAGCTGTAGTTGCGCGCAGGCGACGCGCTTCTCTTCGGGGACCTCTAGCAGAGCGAAGTGATCTTCAAGTTCTGCTAGCCAATCTAGAGCTACCACTGGGTCCTTAGTCCCGTTGAATGGGGTGTTGCAGACTTTCTTGAAGTGGCCCAAGTTGAAGGCAGTCACATCCTTCGGCCTGGGAATTTATGGCATCTCTACTTCAAGCACGGGCTGTTCCACCGGAGTCGTTGCTGTTGCGGTGGAATGGTTGGCAGCCAAAGTCTGAACGATCTGTTGCAGGGCATCTACCTGCTTCTGTTGGACTGAGAATCGGATCTCTAGATTGCTTTCTAACCGGGCCTGGCGAGCATCGTCTCTTTGTCGTTGGGCTTCTAGCATTTGCATTACCCGCTCAAGCGGGTCGACTTGAGACATGCCTCGCTGGCTCCGAGAGCTTCCCGAAGTGCCCGAACTACTCTCTTGTGTTTCGTTCGGTGCTTGCGCTGCAGATTGCGCTGGTACCATTCCTTCAAAAGAAAGTAAATTACATTAGGATCATAATGTATTATGGACTTATTGCATGAATGTATCTCATTTTGGCCTAGCGAGTTCAAGAGTTCGCACAGGAATTTGATCGTTAAAGCAACTTTTCCAGTACGAGAGTCTAAGGAACTTTGAATCTGTGCTCTGATACCACTATGTCACGACCCGATTCCGTAGAATCGTTTGGGGCGTCCCCCGAATCGTGACCGCCGTGCGGGCCTGGAGTTGCGCCCGCACAAGGCTTTAATGATTTGCATAGCAAGCACATATTCAGAGTACGCAGATAAATTGAAACACAGATTTGAAACATGGAAAAGTTCTCTTTATTGATAATGAACATCTATTACAAACTCTTGAACGAGTCAGCTAATATGCCGCACGGCTTACAAAAGAGATGACTCAAAATGAGATAGCAGTCCTGTACATTATATCCCTTTACTAAACTTCAAAAGTTATAGACCTCCAGGCTGGAGGACGGCTTTGCCACGAAGCTGCATTTGTGTATGAAGAGTTGCAGACTTCTGGCTTGAAAATGCTTCTAAGGACGGCGCGATCAGGGTGCGCCTACAACTGGACTGGATTCGGGAAGAAGACTTCGGCTCCTCGCTCGGTTCGCCTTAGTGCGGAGAACCTGTTTCAACGAGGGTCAGCATATCAAAATATGCTGGTGAAGGCGAGCTAACCGAACTATACCAATCAACACGTTGTTTATAAGAAGCATGCATATTTGTGGGTTTCTATCTTGCCTTAGTTCATTTACAAGTAAGCAGCATATTGAATTTACTGAAATGAACATGCCACCGTTCGGTGGATTTTACCTGACCGTCTGAATCACCTGCACAATACTTACCATGCCTTCCCTGCCACGAAGACACAAGTTAGTATGCAACAGGTTTAAATATACAGGGGATCACTGGCTGGATGCCATATTGGACCAATTTTAGTCGCTGACGAGGATGGTATGCAACGAGAGCACGGGTGTGCTGCACGCCATTCCGTCCTTGCACAGGATGACTAAACAGGAGAGTTCCCGCCCGGATCGGATCGGTGCCAGTGCCCCAGCGACCGTCCGCAGGAACTAAGGGCCTTGTGCACAAGTTGTCCATGATCGAACAGTTTGTTTATTAAGTTAACAGTTCATGCAGTTGAGGCAACACGAGTACAGGGGAAACAGTATTGCATAATTCATTTTGCATAGCCTCCAGGGACAATTATTCACATAGCAGGCATGTTCTATACTTAGCACAATTTATAGAACATTTATAAACGAACTAGCATGCAGTATGATAACCGTTCACAAGTTTTGATTGACAAGCATAATAACCAAGTCTATTCTCTTTTATCTTGGTTTCTTTTAATTATTACTTGGTATCGTTTGATCGGGGCAAAAAAGAGTTCAAGCTTTTAGGGTGTGAAGCTTGGAAGCAGGGCTAGCTAATCGGGATGGTAGCCACTCACTTGGATTATTGGAAGGGAGAAGGAAAGAGGCGCTTCACGACTCCGCTCGCAAGCCGCCTACTGCTCGTTCACCTGCATTACGAACAGCTCGATCAATACCTCTTCCACTTTTCCAATCTCGGAATTGAAGTGCAGTTCAATGAACGAAAACAATGAAAACCATCGAAACCGTTCAATGAAAACAAGCAAATCCCAAAACCAACTCAAAGCACGAAAGCAACAAGCGACATCGAAAACCGAGGCAATAAAAGATAGCAGCGGAGAGGTCCCTCCTGACTCTGCCGCTAAGTCGATCCCGGGGGCACGGTCCACTGAATATGGGAATCGATTCTGAAGAAACAAATCCATAATGAGGACGAGTTCTTAATTCAATCTATCCCGATCGAACGATACCGACTTGTGTTTCTTAGCCGCGCTCTCCGCACCGGGAGAACGGGGCGCTACAGGTCGCAAGGAGATTGGTCCTCATGGAGACTAGGCCTTATAAACACTCTAAGCGCATGAGGACTGGGACAAATGGAGTCGAGGCCGCATGCGAGCTCTTGTCGAGACTGGGTCTTATGAACACATTTGACTGCATGAGGCCAGGGGCGCATGGAGTCGGGGCCGCATGCGAGCTCTGTCGTGAACAAGTGGCACTGCACGCCTGACAGAGTCATTAATACACTGATTTCACTTTTTGTCTTTTAGTGTGCCACCTTTTTCACGACTCTCGAAATATTCAGAGCAATAAATAACATGTTAGAACTTTATGAAAGGCAGTTAATGCTGTGTCAAGGCTCTATGCGGCTCTTACTTCCATCGTTGTTTGAGTTGCATGGATCCTCTTAAAGACTTGCCTTGGCCGCATAGCTTCTCTGTGGCCTGACCAAATCAGGTTCTGAGGGCTCATGGACTAGGTTTTGAGGGCAATCTTTTGGGCGCATAGACCCTGATTTTCTATGCTTCTATAGTATCATGAAGAATATTGAGTTTTGGGCTCAATTTCAGGAAAATCCAAATTGTGTCCATCAAGTGAGTGATTCATGTCCTCATGAGGATTATTAGTGTTCATTTGGTTATGTGTTGGTGTTCTTGTGTCCATAATTGGATACATTGAGTCTGTATCATGATACACCATGATACGGGGAGTTTAATTTGATAAATTATTTGTATTAATATTCTATTATGTCAATTTCTTGAAAATTCATTTGAGTTACTTATAAGTTTAACTAAATTCTAGTTATATTTCATATATTATGTGTTTTCTATATGATTTTGGGGAGTATCATGGTGCTTGTGGGGTGTATCACCTGAGTATCATAGTGTAATACTCATGTATAGCTTGGTGCACATTAAATGTTTGTGATTATGTATTTTGTGTACGTGCAAGAGTTTAGAGTGAGGTATGTTATGTGAAAGTGAGAGGGTAGTGTGTTAGTGTGTGAATGTATCATGGAGTAGTAGTTTGAGTGTGTTGATGTATGGTTGAGGAGTGACACACTAGAATTGAAGTGGTCAGGAGCAGAGGTAGAGGGTTGTTGTGATGCACTTGTGTGCAGGAAGCTACATAGTGCTGGGTTCGAGCACTGCAGTATATTACGCATTGCTATGTGCAGTGCATGCACTGCAACATGAAGGGCTCAGGTGTAGGCTGCTTTTAGGCTTGGCTTTGCCAGTGTATAAGAAATCAGGACTGCAGTATCTTTCATAATTTGACAGTAGCAGTGTGATACACTGCATTTGCGTAACAGACCAAGTGAGAGCTTGGTTTCCAGTGTGCAGCAGTGCACACTTATGCACTATTGTAGGTATAGGTTGAGTGTCTACTTGAGCAGCAGATCAATTGTACTACAGAGAGCTATCGGTGGAAATTAGGGTCAATAGGTGAGGGAAGTAGTAGCAGATTGTTGCGGTGGTGCTTGTGTTTACAGTGGTCAGTGTTTGGTGCACTGTCAATTGGTGTTTAACTGTAGGTGTAGGAGTATGTATTGAGGATATTATTAAGACTAGTGTTAGATACTTGAGAGTGTCCAAGTGTGTCAGTCTAGAGTATTTGTGTGAGGGTGAGGTATGTGGCTTAGTATAGTGAGTTGAGGAAGTTAGTGTATAGGAGGTGTGTATTACCTAGTGACTTAGTGATACCAAGGTGTATTAAATGTGTCATTGGTTGATATCATTGGTATGTTATTTTGATATCAAGGTATCCATACCTAGGTAAGTGGAGTGTTATGGATATTATGACACAAGTGTAAGGTTTGGTAGTATTTTGGGTAGGGCAAGATATTTAGATAGTGGTATAGGTATTAGTGTGATACTAAGGTATTGACTAGGTATCAAGTGTTAGACTAAGTTATTATATATATATATAGAGAAACATAGTATTAGTAATGTATTGGCCTAGAAAACCTAGAATTGACTAGTTTTGTTATGTAGGCCAACCAAGTGGATAACTTGGAAACCAAATTAGGTAATTCACCTAGTTTAGACCAAATGACCTAGTTTTGACCTAGAAACTTAGTTTCATGCTAGTTAACTTATTTATGATTCCAAAACTCTTATTTGACATAAAAATTCATATTTAGGTCTTTGAGGCTCCGATACGGACATTGTTTGATATTTTATCTCAGGATCACAAGTGAGTACATTCTCTGATAGTTTTTTTTTATTTGATGATTACTATGATTCTTGTCTTAGTAGTGTTATACTTCATTCTTGGCACTATTGGGTTGTACGAATTCCATGCTGACTGGATATAATTTTAGGGGACTGATTAGAGGACTGGTGTCCTACCTTCTATGGACCCCAGGACATAATGGGAGCAGTGTTAGAGACTGTAGCTCAGAAGAAGCTAATACGTTTTGAGGGACATGACTAGATGGTAGCTTTTAAGTAGTTTAGCGCAATCGTGCGGTAATAGAACAGGCGCACCTAGCGCCTATAATTTATTACTACTGGATTTGTCTCCAGATACTTTCTGACTTTTGGGATGTTATATGGATATTTCAGACTTGATGGCGTTGTTTAGACTTGTCTGGATTTGTAACATTATTTTATCCTCTCTTATATCATATCGTGCTTATTCGTGCTTTTAGATTTGTGATTGAGTATTACTTATCATATTTTGTCATCTTGTTTTTCTTATGGAGTTGAGATATATTGTGTGAGATTGTGTTTAGATTATGATACCTATTACATCGTTTTACCGTCAAATCTGTGGTGTAGGCTGGACGTACCCACGTATTTGTGCCCGATCATCCGGGTATGGGTCATGACACATTTTTATGGTGGCCCATGCCGGTCAAGCTTCATAACTAGTGTGATGTCGTAGTAGTACTTAGGCTTAGAGTACTATTACGAGCCTGCAATAGGATATATAATATAGGATGAGAGAGGTTGAGAGAGGATACTAAATCACAACTAGGACTTTCAATATGACTTGAAATTGCTATCTTGTTTATTCTGAATGCTCTATTATCTTTCATAATTGCTGCCTTTCTTGAATTCATAACTTGTCCTATGCCATATTGACTTCTTTTGTTTTAATCTGTCTTTTCAGTATGGCATAGAAGACGAGGGCTTGCAGCACGGGAGCAGCAGCTTCTGAGAGATCGAATACTTCCCGACCGGCTACTCGGGCAGGGGTTGTTCCTCCATTCGCACCAGTTCATGTAGGAGTTTCAGCTGCTTCAGGGAGTCTTCCACCTCCTCTTTCGTTGCCATCTGATGCAGCGCAGATGTTTACGCTTTTCATAAGATGATGGAGGCTCATCAAGCTTAGACTGAGGCTCATTAGAGGCAGGCCGAGGTCATGAGACGGGGCATGGAGAATGCTCACCTGTAGCATCCACTTTCCAATTAAATAATAATGATTATAATAAATAATATGCTAGTAATAATGTGTCCTCATAGGGTGGATACCACCAATAAGGTAACACTAGGTCTTAGGGCTCATAAATAATTATTTTAGGATTTAGAATCATAAATTAGGGTAATTGAGATTTTTTTGAAAATTTGCTGTAGTCATTAATAATTAAAATATAATTTTTAGGACTTCTAAGAATTTTTGAAGCAAGCTTAGAGGTTAAATTTGACCAAAATATTTTTTTAGGGTTTAATATCTTATTGTACATTTTCTAGAATTTTTCCATAATTTTTTGGATATTTGTAATATTTATTTTGAATTATTTTAATTAAAATAATTAATTAAATAAGTTTCTGTGAATAAAAACTAAAAAAGAAATAAAATTTTACGACCCACACCCAGATGATCGGGCACGAGTACGTGGGTACGTCCAGCCTACGTCGCAGCATCAGCAATTGAACGTTGTTTAGGTCAACAATACTATATATCCATCTCACACAATAATATATGAACATGTCAATGATATCTCAACTCTACGGAGGATAAGATGATAATACAATGATAATCAATACTCAATCACAATAAACCAGAGGAACATAATGACACGATATCAAATAAGGAATAGGAATCACAAAGTCTCAAACTAGAACTGTCACTACAATATCCAAGTCTAGAATTCTAACAACATCAACACAAAGTCTAAAATATTAATAAGAACTCAAACTCTAAGTTGGAGAGAAATCTAGTACAATAAATAATACTAGCCAAGTATCTCCTTTACAACTAGTAATGGTCCTCTTGTACTACAGTACTATCTCAGCTAGCTCTCTAACATGTGGTCCATAGTACGTACGTAGGACACCAGTTCTCTAAATCCATATCTGAAAAATATATCCCGTCAGGATTGGAGCGAAGTACAAAACTCTGAATGCAGTTTTATATACATGGTAGAGGATACAATGCAGTAATAAAAAAATATACAAGATGCGCAAGTGAGTAGAAAATGGAAATACGGCTGAACTAGACATATAAACATGAAAGATAACTGGAAAAGTAAATACAGACAATAAGGTATGAACTGAAAATAAGACAACTGTAAATAAGAGAACTGGTGATACTACTAAGTTCTTTAGAGTACAAGTTTATTATGTGATCGGTTTGGGTTGCACACGAATATACTAAGGTAACTCAATTATACGTGTCTTGTATAATTGGCATGCACATGAATACACTAAAGGGAGTGATCACATCATCGACTCCTACTCCCCCTCCAACTAATATTCATGGATCAAATCAGGACACGTTATGCACATGAATATAATATGAGCACACGGAGAACACGAATATAGTGTGAGCACATGGGGCCCACGAATAGATATGAGCACAAGGAACACACAATGTACACGATAAGATACAAGTACAAGGAATGCCCAATGCACCCGTCAAAAAATAATATCTCCTAATTTGATCCATACAATACCAACCTGTGTAACATCATGTCAGAATCAAGTAATATATATCTAGAACATGTGATATATATACTATCAAGTACTAAAAACTAACAGAAAAATATACTCGCCTGAGATCCTGAGCAAATGATACGAAACGGTGTCCGAACTAGTATCAAACAGACCTATATATGAAATATTATGCCATTTTGTGTAATGAAGTGATAAACATGTTTAAATAAGTTAAAATATAATTTCTGGGTCAAATCCAGGCCATACTAGTCAAACTAGGTCAATACCTTAATTTTAGGTTAAATTAGCTTCTAAATTAGTTAACAAGGTTAAACTAGCTAATAATAGGTGATACTAGGCTATACCTAGATTTCTAGGTCATTTCTAGGTCATTCATGTATTATATTAGCTTAATACACCAATATCTCTATTAATATCTACTATATATATTAATACGTTGGCCTATAGGTATTTACCTTGCTATCCTAGCCAATACCCTAGTTGTATCACAAATACCTTAACTATGGGTCAATACCTATAGGCTAAATACCTTAGCTATAAGTTATTACCTGGGCTTTGAGCCAATACCTTACCCCGTATTATGATACGCTACCCCGTATCATGATATCTAGCCCGTATCCTAATATTTGCTCATATCTGATATCATCCTGATACCTTAGTATAAATCTAATACCTTGGTATAACTCAAATACCATGACAATACCCTATACTAAACACTATCCCAACACCTTCACTTACCAACACTTGGTATTTATGATACCAAGGTACTCCCTATGATACCATACTCTAATTTACCTCTTATCTACTACTTTAGTACCTCATAGATACTAACTTACTTCTAACTCAATACCTTAGCCTACACCTTGACCACTACCCTAAGGTACGTATCTCATGGATACCTAACACTAGGATACAAACTTGATACCCACTCTCATACTTAGTAACCATATCAATACTCTTCTCCACCCTATACACACACACACACACACACACTATATTCTTACACTCAACTGATACCTGAGTTTTACATACCAATTCATTACTTCCCATCTCTTAATACTTATCTATAAAAGCCTAGATACTTCCCATTACTAATACACTAACACAATTACTTAATACCTCATTGGCCCACACACCCATTTCTATGTATCACAAGATACCCCACTGAATAGTTTGCAGTTTAGAACTCTATTCCTGAACCTGTACTGCACTTAATTAGTGCTGAAAACCAGGGGCAAACTCCTTCCATCTTACTACAACACACAACCCATATGATTTCACCCATATGCCTGAACACAGGCCCCAACTCCACACTGCCTTAGAAGATGGATTCCCATCATTTCTTTGATACAAACACCACCAACCCAGGTATGGAAGCAACTCTTCTACCTCTCTGATGCATTCCCCGAAACACACTTACAACCATCTGAATCCCAAGTACCCCTCATTGATACACAACTGATACCTAATTTCAACACTTTGTAATGCCCCCTCTAAATCACACTGATATTTCATACACGAGGACTGATACTTAATTCTCAGATTTTTCCCACTGTCTTCTCTACTCATTCACTAATCTTGCACTCTTAAGAACCCCACATGCCTATTAGATGTCTGCAACCAACCTAGTCTATTGCTTGGACAAGTCCCCGAGCTCTCAGGTATCACCTGGGCTTAACACACTAAATGACACCGATGCCACACTACAAAATCCCTCACTCATAATCTACAAATCACTCATACAAACACACACCTAGAGATAAAACACACATCACAACTAGTACTCATACTTAACCATGATACACTAGTGTACCAATGTACTGGATGGTGTATGGACACCTATACACATTGGACTACAGTACCCTCATAACACTGGCTAGTCCATGGTATACACCCCTGCATTGGTATCAACTCAAAACAACTCTCCCTCACCTACTCACCAGATTTCTGGACACTGCTTGCACTCAAGATTACCCCAAAATCAAGTGAATACCCACCATACTTATCTACCTTATTGCACATTGGTATCCACAAAGAACTACACTAATGCCAGCTATACCTATACCAACCCTGTCTTACACTTCCCAATACCTATTACAATTCCAACAAGTACACGAGTTTGCAGGTAATAAGTTACTGCTCTATTGCAGTAATTGAATTTCCCATCCTGCAGATCCTATATACACCATTAACCAACACATATCCTACTGTTTAGTTATCTCCATCTCGCAAATACCCCTTTCAAACTCACTGCTATTATCTCATCCTTTATTATACCTACTACGCTACCCCTTCTTCCCTTACACATGTACATCATCTACCATGCCCGACCCTCTGCCTGCAGGGACTAACCCGAGCACTCCTCACATTACTAATACCACAATAACACTAACCCAACCCTTAGCTTGCCTATAGGCACAACTAAATCTGCAGCCTACCCTCACAAGTCTGGACTACAGACGTACACCACCATGTTGTCACTCACACAAATACACAAATGCCTATACTTCTCTCCTTAACCTCTGTTCATAAACACACAAGATGGGTCACTTCTGAATTCTGACACACACTTAGTACCTATGTATACACCAACTGCTACTGATATTGTTCTCCTCTAAATCCTGGCCTGTGCATTGGATGCACCTAAAAGCAATTACACGAGCCCCTTGAACCCTGTCCTCAGTCCCTTTACCTCACTCACTGCAGTACCATAAAACTCCTACTCTCCAACTGCCTGTACAGAGTGGTCCTCCACCCAGTGCACTTGAATGCAATGCTTAACCCACACCTGAACATTAACTCCTATTGCTATTGCATATAATCCTATTTTCCTGCTTTCAGAAATTACCCCACCATAGTTGTTCTACCACAAACCTCACTATAGGTAATACCTTTCTCATATTCCTGGATAGGCACTCACACACACTTACTACACTGTAACTCAGTGGAAATACCACATCTAAGACCCTGTTATAAACACCAACTTGCCTAACTAAATGTCCACAGGACATACTGCATCTACACACATGCTAACTATTTAATACCAAGATACCCAATCCTACACTCAAGCACACCCTCTCCTAGATAATTCCTAACCTGATGTTACTGTTGTTGCAAACAGTGTACTCGATTACCCTTCTCCATCATTTCCTAAGTTTGATTCACAATACACACACGCCAACCCAATCTAAAGTATCTCAAGATCCAACCATGCGTATTATGAAATAACATGACACCACACTACATATCCAATTTTGGACACATAGACACAAGCACAAGTCAAATAGACCCCAAAATTCCCATTGGAAACTTGTGTCGAACACTTGAAGGGCATAATTCATAACACCCCCAATTTTGAGGCACAAATCAACATTCTACAAGAGGAAAACCTAGATCTAGCAAAATAAAAGCTTATAACACTTAGGTTTAGCCAAATAAAGGCAATTTCACCTATGGGAGGGTTCCTATAGGTCCAATGGGTGTTCCTAACCATAAATAGAGTGAAAAATAGAGAATTACCTAGGTTTTAAGTGACCTCCTTGAAGAAATCCAAATTTTGACACGAGGAAGACGAAGCAGACACGATCCTCAACACTTGGACTCCTCTTCAAGCTTCCTCTAGTAATACAAGCTCCTTAGCCTCCTTGGAAAATAAAAATGAGAGGGATAAGATTTGGAATGGATTGATTAGGATTTCCTTCTAAATTTGGGGATAAATTAATTAAGAGAGTAAATGTAGGCTAATCATGAATAAAGAGGCTTATATAAGCTTCCCTCTTAGGGTTAGGGTTAGGGTTAGGTTTATGAATAGTTTGATATGACTCAAAATCTCCTCTCCATTTGTCATGAATGTAATTTAATTTAACTAAAGGTAGGAATCTCTACAAAAAAAAGAATATTACTTTCATGATACTAAACTTAATTAATTCTAATTGCTAAAGTCATGACTAACAATAATTACACTAACTAACACTTACAAATTCTAATTGGTTATCCACTAACTATCAGTAATATAATTCTAGACAATCACTAATATAAAATAATATATACAAATTTTAACAACATACATAATTATCAAAATATCCCTATGGTGGAAAGTGGTAGTTACATAAACCAATCTAGTCCGCAGTGCTGGGGGCCCAAGCGTCAGCAGCCGGAGATGGACGGGCGGGATCCGCTTGTCAGTGACTCTTTCGTGTGGGCACGGGAGCAGCTTGGGTCCCCCGGAGCCGAGTCCAAAACCGACTAGGACTCAGCCAGGACAAGCCGTGTGCGTCCACATCCCTTCGATCCGGTAGGAAGGCATGGATGGACGCCATGTGTCCATCTCAATTAGCTGCGGCTTCTCTCTGTTCCTATATATATATATATATATATATATATATATATGTGGTTAGTATTTTGTCGATTTGAATATTCGAAGAGAGATAAAGAGATTATAAAAGTTTCCATCTAGGGTTTCTACGAATTCGCAAGGCCATTACTCATAGCTCCGGACTTCAAACACATCCATGTTTCGTGCGTTAGGATCGTAACGAGGTTAGATTTCTGAATATAAAATTATTTTCATAATCATGAACATAAAATTCTAGAAAATTCATGGAATATCGGTTGTCCAAAATCTAACATATTTCAGTATTTTCATGTTTCGGGAGATCCCGAACTCGGAATCACATACCGCTGAAAGTTATAAAAAGCTGACATAATAAACTTCCATAAAATTAGTTTTCCAAAATTTAATATTCAATTTTAATCTACTTTAAAATTTGTGCAACCTAGATGTTGTCAGGAAACCGATGAAACTGTCATCTATGCGCCGTATTGGTTGTAACTTCTTACTGCCTTGTGACTTTGTTAAACCGGCGACTCCAGAATTCATGAAACACTAAAATCTATAGGATTTCATACACAAATTTAGATTTTGTGCTAGTTAAATTTTTGGTCAACAGGATGTCTCGATTTGCGTGCTGCTATGAGTCTCAAGTTGGCAAATTCAGTTTCGTTAGACAAAATTTAGGAATTAACCTAAAAATTAGAATGATAGGATTAAAATAGGATTTTAGAGTAGTTATTTCAGAATTAACTAAATTAAAGTAAATTACTACTTGACATGGTAATTCATTAAACGTAGGATTTGGACTCTGATTTGGATCCTGATTATACCACAGCTAAGGACCACAGGCGAGTATATTTTCGTGATTACTTTCAGTACTTGATTGTCTCTATAATGCATGCTTAGTATTGATTATTTGATTTTTGATACTCGTTACACGGATTAATAAATGGTAGATTCTTGTATGAGATATGTGACTTTCTGGACTATTGTTATTTTTTCGTATTTTGTTCGGAATTCATGTTGTACTAGTCGAGAGGGAAAATACTTAGTGGACGTGTGAACTACCCTTTCCATTCCATGGTCTTACTGGAATAATAGCATCCATGCACGACACATGTGGTTTGTCAAATTTTATCCTTAGTCGTTCACATGTCGACACGGTATTATAAATCATGTAGATTAGTTTATTCCTATTTGTTTCTCCCATACTTGTAGTTATTTTTTTATCATCGCTTGTGGTTACTATACATCATTGGCATGAATGGACTTCAATATTTAGTTATTTTATTTGCCCTATTGTGATTTCAATTTTGTTGCTTTCATAGAAAATAAAAATAGAAAAATACTTCAAGTATGGGAGAAACAAATAGAAATAAAAAAATACTTCAAGTTTGTTCTTATTTGTTTCTCCCATAATTCAGCATTTTGTTTCTATGACAGGACTTCAGAATTTTATCCTTAGTATTGATTATTTTGTTTGGAATCTATGTTGTACTACTGCGAGCCTGCCATAGGATATAAGATAATAGGAATAGAAAAATACTCAATCATAACTAGGATTATGCGATGTTTAATTGCTAACCATTATTTTCCCTCCAAGTGATCGGACGTCCCTCATGATTGTTGTCCTTCTTCAATACTACCTTATCTTGTGCCTTATCAATTGAATCCTTATTACCTTCAACCTTTCAGAATGCCTCCCAAGACTAGAGCACACGGTTCCAAAGCTAATGGTAACCTCCCCATACCATCTATATCTCAGGAGGCCTCATCAGCTAGATCTGGAGGTCTTCCTCCTCCTCCGCCACTATATGAGCTTTTCAGAAGTATGATGGAGGCGCAGAGAGCTTAGAGAGAGGCCCAAAAGCAGTAAAACCAAATGTTGAGGGCAAGAATAAAAAATGCTCAACATGTTGCCCTTGCATCCATGGAAAGGGTTTCCTAGCAACCGTAACAGCAAGCCGCTCAGCCAAGGGTGGGTAACATCCATGACATCAAGAAGATGGAGCCACGGACGTTCAAGGGGATCGAGGGAAACCTCTACGCTGATGAGTGGCTTGAGGATATCGAGCGGATCATGAGGGTTTCTCAGATTTCAGAGGACCTGAAGTTTGAAGCCGTGGGCTTGCATCTTTACGATATCGCCCGCACTTGGTTCCAAAATAAGTCCAGAGTTGTGGATCCGGATCTAACCTGCGACCAGTTCAGGGACCTCTTTAAGAGGGAATTCTTTCCTGCAGTAGCCAAAGGAGTTTTGGAGAAACAATTCCAGAACTTGGAGCATAACGGGATGACCATGGATCAGTATACTGCAGAGTTTGTCAGGCTAAGTCGATTTGTAGAGTACATGATAAAGGATCCGGAGGATAGGGCTCGACGGTTCAGAGAGGGCTTATTCCAAGTGGTCAAGGTCAATATTTCTTTAGCCCATATGACTTTTGCTGTTATATTGGCAGAATCTCAGAGAGTCGAGGTAGATATGGGCTTTCGGACCAAGAGAAACCGGGATGCTTACGGCGATAATGGTAGTCAGGTGCCCGCAAAGCATCCACAATTTTAACAAAGGACCTTCCCGCAACAACAACAGTATCGTGCCCCACTCAATGTCTCAGCTCAGTATGTGCAGCAACAACCACAGAGGCAAGTGCAATAAGCTTCCCTATGCAACTATTGCAAGAAGCCATGGCACTCATGGGTGGTCTGTAGGAAGAGATTAAGTGTGTGCTTATTCTGTGGATCGCCTGTGCATTAGATGAGAGAGTGTCCTACAGCACCTCCTATAGGTGGAGCATCATCCTAGAGAGGACCAGTTGGATAGATAGTGGCCCTGCAGCCGAGGGGACCACTACTTCCTATGCAGCAGTAACAGTTTGCCCAGTACTAACAAAAAGGAGATCCCCAACAGGGCCGAGCTTTTGCAATGAAGGTCGAGGAGACAGAACCCATGGGTGATGTGATAGCAGTTTCTATTCTTCTTGACTCATTTCCAACTAGTACTTTATTCAATTCTGGTGAATCGTATAGCTTCATATCTGTATCTTTCGTTTTTAAGCATAGTTTAGTAACATAACTTTTATGTAGGAGTTGCAAGATCACGACTGGTGGAGGCATTATCCTAGTCCGTGATACTTGCAAGGGTCATCGTGTTACCTTAGGAGACCATGATTTGGATGCTAGTTTACTCATAATACCACTTTTGAGTTTTGACGTTATCCTCAGAATGAATTGGTTGAGTAGGCACCATGCTATAATAGACTGTCGTGGAGGACGTGTGCTGTTTAGCCCTCCAGGAGAGCCAAAATTTGAGTTTGTTAGAGGAGCAGTAGAACATGGTGATGGGATTATTTGTAGAGACATGGTAGAGGAGAAGGGCTTGCCATATCCTATTATTACAGAGTTCCGAGATGTATTTACCGAGGAGTTTCCAGGATTTCCTTCGGATAAAGATCTAGAATTCTCTATTGATTTAGTACCAGGATTAGAGCCGAAGTCATAGCTGGTCTACCGGATCAACAATAGCGAGCTAGCAGAGCTGAAGAAGCAGGTTGATGAATTGCTGGACAAGGGTTTTATTATGAGTTCCTCACCTTGGGGAGCCTCGATCTTATTTATACCAAAGAAGGATGGGTCGGTGCAAATGTGCATCGACTACAAGGCCCTGAATAACCTTACCATCAAGAATAAATACCCACTACCAATGATAGACGAACTTTTCGATCAGTTTAGTGGCACGAAAGTATTTTTGAAGATCGACTTGAGGTCTGGCTATCATCAACTGAAGGTGAAGAAAGAAGATATTCCAAAAATGATAATTCGGACAAGATACGGCCAGTATGAGTTTATGGTCATGCTGTTTGGATTGACTAATGCCCTGGCAGTCTTTATGAACTTGATGAACAAGGTGTTCCATCAATACCTTGAAAAATTTATGGTAGTTTTTATAGATGACATTCTCGTTTATTCAAAAATGCCAAAGGAGCACGAGGAGCGTTCGAGGATTGTGTTGGAGACCCTCAGAAAGGAGAATCTCTATGGGAATGTAACCCCTCGACCAAATTTAGGTCTACTTGGCTTAGAGAGAGACTAGGGTTAGTTTGGAGCCATTTAGAATTATAACATGGTGTTTTAAATTTATGTACAAAATTTTGTATAGGAGCACCTTACCGTTGTTTCGATATTTGGAGCACTACTCTAGCTTTTGCTTTCAAATAAATTTCACACACTTGCCCTAGACGTGCCAGCCTTCCATTCTGGTCTTTGTGTAACTCATAAATACCCTCTCTTGTGCTTCATTTTAGTCGCACAATATTTGTTATAAATATCTATTTTTAAATCCAAATAAATCCAAATTTGCATCCTTGTCCGTTTCAATCAAAATTGGAGACACAACCTCGACCTGTTTCATGCAACCAAATTTATGACAATAATCTATTCCGAGTCTACTACGTCCATGACACTTGTGTCCCACCCAATTTAAATCCTATGTACTTCCTATTAATTAAAGAACACCGTTGACACTAATTTTTACTAAATTGGTACAACGACTCAACCTAACCCAAAACTAGATCCAATACCAACCCAAACACCTACTCATACCCTCATGGTTCATACAAAATATTACACACCAATTTTCTCCACTACAACACACAAAACATGGTGATTTTCCTCATCCAATCCCAATTCTCTTTTGCTTGTGCAATTTCCAAACTGTTGGGCGCCTTTGTGCAAATAAACAACTAGGTGTCCACCTCCCATTGGAGCAAAACAATGAAGAAAGCCCATCTTCATGCTTTGACCAGTCACACCCACTATTTCTCTCCATTTTTGTATGTACTATGCAATACTTTACACCCAAACTTATTCCCAAACCTCCATTCAAATTTAAACCCCATCCCACCACTCATACTCTCCTGATAAGCCTTTCCTCATCCCTAGAATTATGGGGAGGTAGCCGTCCCTAGTCCCCATGCTCCGTACTCCCTCTTTCTTTCATTAATACTCTCTCTTCCCTAAAAGTTTCAGCAATATAACCACCTCCCCTCAAAACCAAACACAACTACCCTCACCATCCTCTCTTTACTCCCCTCCTTCCCTAGCAGTCGACCACCTTCCCGAGCTCCCTTCCTCCTCCATCCGACCACAACCACCATTACCTCAACCTCCTCCCTCGCCTTCTGGACCACTCACGACCTCCTCCTACTCCAACCCGACTTCCACGCCACCATAACCTCCATCACCACAACCACCATCGACCCCGACCTCCTCCAACACAGCTGCCACCGCCACCTTTCTGACCTCCTCCTCCTCCAACACATCAACCTCCACCACCATCATTCACCACCGCCACCTCCCTCACCACCATTAACCCCCGAGCTGCTGCCGCTGCTGCTGCAAGCCGTTGCCGCTGCTGCTACAAACCACTGCTGCTGCTACGAGTTGCTACTGCGAGTTACTGCTGTGCTACTTGGCCGGAGCGCCCTCCCACCCACCGGAGACAGGCCTACCATGGGCTGCAGGCCGAGCACCCCCCTTCCTTATCAAGATTAACCCTAGGTATATTCACCTCCTCCTTCTTCTGTATCTTTTTGTTATAGTTGCATGAGAACCTATGAATATATTATAAACCCTATTATCTCCATGTTACAAAATTTTAGAATATATATTTTTGTGGGAATGGTATTTAGTGATGTTATCCATGCATAAGCTAGGTTGTTTATTATGACACTAGTAATTGTGTTTGCATCTATATTCTTAGACTAGTTTACCATATATACACCTTAACCTAATAGTTAGAACACATGATTAGTGTTACACGATGTTTTGTGTTATAAACACATATTAGTGGCATAGTAGCTAGTTAACTTGTTGTGTACAATATTTGAGGATATTTTACATACTTGTACATGGAGACCTAGAGGGTTAACACTATCAAACTTGTGTTGGAGAACAACTTAGCACCTTACATGAACCATAGTTATGACCTTGTTTGTAATATTTGATAAATGTATACTTAGAGGGACTTGACACGTGCATTTTTAGACTCTTGCACACTCGATCCTTCTAGTTGACCAACTATAACCCCTACTTACTTTAGCTTCTAAGTGCAGTGTAGATGTACTTTTGTGTGTATACTAGTATAAAGACTAATTATTATTATATTATATTATATATATATAGGATCGTTGGATCGTTCTGGCGAGGCTTCGGGAGCAGGACTTTGGCATTCGCAGCTTGAGGATTCAGGCAAGTATACCTTGCCTTATTTACTGTTTAATTCAAGTTGTTAAATATTGCATGAGTGGTTATTGCAAATATTATTTATAACTGTGCACGTCCGAGAATGACTCGGATGCAGTCGACAGTTGCATCGATGAGTAGTATAGCGACTTAGACTCTAGCAGACTCACCTACTATTCTGGAGATGTTCTGATATCTTTCAAGACCCTGACACTTCTTATACTCATCACGATAACAAACTCATATTGGGATGCGAGTTGGCGTTCCCGACAAGCTATCGGTGTATGCGACATGCATCACTGTTTAGAGCGTAGTTAGGTTAGTCTAGTTATTTGAGACCTGGCATGTAGTTACGAAGTGTGCATGTCGTGTATTCGACTTGTATATTTTCATTGGACGGGGAGGACAACTGGTAGGCATATGGGACACACACATTAGTACCCATAGTGTCCATCGGAGCTACAGGGACTGATGACCTCCTTATTCAGATGTGTTCCTTGGAGCAATACGGACGTATATATATACTATGCAGATTCTGCGTTCTATGGAACGGTACAACCATTATATCACGCAGATTTCATATTCCTCGGAACAATATGGATGTTAGACTATGCAGGTTCCACGTTCTTCGGAACGATATGGACGTTACATATTTATGAATTCACGTACCCATACGTACCAAGGTTGTCCTCATATTTTATTCACTTAGATGGTTAGTACACCCCATTTACTTATTCAGTATTTATATTCGGCATGTATTTTTGTATCTTGTTACGTCCCTCTGAGGACCTGGTTTCCTTCCAGATTTGGATGAGACATATTACCCGACCGTGTACGGGCCCGGACAGGAGACAAGGTACGCGACTGAGGAGGAGCTTGAGGTGTTACCTTCGAAGTTTCCCTGATCACTGGTAGGCCTTCCGCCTAGGGATGGAGCATCTTTATCTAGCTAGTCGATCTTCTAGTCTAGTATTCTTATCTGTCCTTCCGTACTCTTATTTCAGTATTGTATTCAGTGGATTTGTTTCCATTAGACTTATTTGTATTGTATTATGACATCCAGACTTCGTACTTAAGTTCAGTATTTACTTCAGTATTCCTTATTTATATTTTGTGGATGAGATTAGATATTTACCTGTTGCATGATAGCATATTGGACTTGACAGTATTTTAGGACAGCGTAGTACGCTTCGTCGGGTCCATTAAATTGGAAATCTTTCGGAGTCGTATTAGCTGTCCATTGCCACATGGCCTGGTCCCGTGTATTTTAGGACTGGGGCGTGACATGATTTTAGTGGTGGCCCATGCAGGTCTATGTTTATCGCTTGTGGTATGGTATCATGCCCAGCGAGCCTGCAACAGTATAGAAATTATTAGATCTCATCCACCTTGACTACTGTATTTGAACCTCCTTCGTATCTAACTACTTAAATATCTGCATCATGTTTATTTATTTATGTACTCTTTTAATATAGTTCTATCTCTTGCAGAGAGATAAACTTGCGTAGTGGACGCGAGGCATACAGTGCCATTGTGCCATCTGCCACCGTACAGAGGAAGGATACATCCCTGGGACCACCTAGAGAGTAGCCACCACCACATGTCCCTGTGATACCTCATGCCCCGTTGATACTGTCATGACCCGCACCCGAAATTTGGACATGAGTTGTGGGTATGTGTCACGTCCCAGTCGTAAAATACGTAGGACTAGGACATGTAAGCATGCCAGCCGTATGAATATGGCACTCCAATATATGAAAACCATAACACACGTACGCTGTAATATGAATAACAATTCACAAGTGGTAAACATATATATCTCATAGCATAACTAAATCTCATCCATAGAAATTATATATAAATAAATGACTAGTATCTATGAACTAGATTTCAATATGAGGTATCCCAGGATGACAGTCGAATGGAAATAAATCCACTACCGAACTAGAATAAATAATAAGCAAGATAAATACGATATGAGTACAACAACTACCAACTACTGAGACTCGAAGAGAAGACCTCCTCAGAATATAAGTAACCAGTCCGGATCTGCGCTCCTGCGAATACTCATGAACATCTACACCTGGAAAGGGGCAAGGTCCTCAGAGTGACATAACAAGATACATAGAAGCATGCTATAAAGTAAATACTGAATAAATAAAAGGGGAGCACTAACCATCTAAGTGAATACAAATTTGAGGACAACTTTGAGTGTATGGGAAAGTGTAGGCTAGACATATGCTGACGTAATTCACCAATCGGCATAACTGGCTAGTATATGCCATATATGCCCCCATAGGAGGGAACTGTATAATAACGTCCATCTCCGAAGAGCATGGCATCTGTATAATATATCGTCCATATCGCTCCGAAGAACGTAGTATCAGTGTAGTATATCGTCCATATCGCTCCGAAGAACATGGCATCAGTGTAGTATATATCGTCCATATCACTCCGTCGAGTGTGGCATCAGTGTAAAGGAAGTGGGTGTCCCATACGCCTACAAGTCGTCCTCTCCGCCCAATGCAGATATACAAGTCGTGAACACGACGTTGACATCTCGTACTATAACGTAAGTCTCTATAGAAATAAACAACTAAACTAAATACCGTTACACGTGTTGCTCACACCGATGGCCAGTCGAGTATGAGGCACGTGTCCCTACATGAACTCACTCTGTGATGTGTAATGATACGTGTCAAGGCCTGGGAGTCATACCAATAACTCCACAACTTTAGGTGGGTCTACTAGACTCTAGGTCAGACACAAGTCCTAACGTCAACGCATTCGTTGACTGCACCCGAGTCTCTCTCGGATGCGGACAGTTATATAATCTAAAATAATAAATATGCAACTAAATATATAACTGAATTTAAATAATACAACAAGGCCAGGTATACTTGCCTGACAAGATAGCTGCAAAATGTAACGTCCAGATGTCAAACACCAAGAGTCAGAAACTATGACCTCAGAATGAACGTCTTCGGATGCTGAAATAAACATTACCAACGTTCCCAGAATAAGCAAAATAGCTAGAAAATACTCCCCTTTCGTCCAATTTGGACACAGGGGCAAAACGATAATTTTGGGTCAAAGCGAGCTCCACTTGTAGGCTACTTTGCACCAAAAAGCGTGCCAAGGGTAACGGTCTCTAAATGGGATAAATTATAGGTCAAACAAACTCTAAATGTCAGTACGAACTTAACGGTATGTCCAAATATGGATTCCGGTGAGCCGAACACAATTTTGCCCAAAAAGTCAACCGTAGGGCCCGCCAATTGGCGACTTGGTCAACTGTCTCAGAATTACGTGAAAATTGGGTCACAGGACCAGCGCATTACCACGAGTCCAGTGGCACAAGTTTCGTCGCATTCTGACGAGCATGCACTAAATGCGCAGGGGTTTTGCAAAAGTTGTGACACGGGAGATTTTCTGCAGACACGGGCTGATTCCGACGTGCACACGCGTCCAAATCCGTTTCCACGAAAGCCCACACATCTGGGTATACCACGCGCACCTTTTGGTACCCTTGGTACACGACGGGGCTGTCCCGTTTGGCCGGGCACGCTCCGTATCACAATTTCTAGAATTTAGAAAAAAATATATTTTTGGGATTTTCTAATTGGTTTAATTCTACATACAGCAGTTAATAAATTAATATAAATAACAGAAATTAAACTAGGTTAGGTGGTCTTCGCATACCAACAAGAAAAACTGGATTCGGATCTCTGTGGTGAGAGATACGAATCCGTGAACATAGGTAGTTACCGCAGTTTTCTGCGATACTCAAAAGTTATCGTTTTTTGCCAACTTGGTCGTTGTTTTCGTCTAGGTTTACGTGCTGTTCGAGGTCAACTATCATACAGATATGGAAGAGGAATAGGTGAGGATCATACCGGTGAAGACGAGGTCGAGTTTGGTCGAGCGAGGGCACGAGAAATAGGGCTTGAACACAGGTACGCTGTAGATCAAATATGCAGTCGCGGGGGTCGCGGTCGTCGGCGGGCGATTGCGGGAAACTCCGGCGATGGCGGTCTGCAGGCTGGAGGCGCGGTCGAGGGTCGAGGTAGAGTTGGAGAGATTTGAGTTTAGGGTTAGGGTTGTGCGATGGGTTCATATATATAGAGAGAGGAAGAGAGATCGCGAGATAGGGGGGGAATTTCCGCTGGGGGGGCTTAGTAGTTGCGGCTGCTGCTGCTTGTTTTGTTTACATTGGTGGGGATTGGTTAGATTTAGGAAATAGCGGGTAGGGTTTGATAGATTTCACTAATGGGTTTAAATCCGCTTTCTAATTCTTTTATTTCTTTCTTTATTCCTTTTATTACTTTATTTCTTATTTTTTTTCTTTCTTTTATTATTCTCTAATATATATATATATATATATATATATATATATATATAAATTCTAGAACTATATTAGTGCATACCATTAAGCTTGCAACTGTCCAAAGGGTCTCCTACATGGAATAAATTAGGAAAAATTTATAATGACTCCATAAATCCCCTAAATGCACAAACACCTAAAATCAAAATTAAATAAAAATCTATCTCTTCTAATTAGCTAATAAATACTATAATTAAATTAAATAATTAGTTAAAATTAATTAATATGATTTTTGGAATTAATTAGAAGTACATAGGGATAAAATTTGGTGTGACACAAGTATCATGGATATAGGGAACTCAG
Organism: Iris macrosiphon; assembly: GCA_036927795.1. Lineage (NCBI taxonomy): Eukaryota > Viridiplantae > Streptophyta > Magnoliopsida > Asparagales > Iridaceae > Iris > Iris macrosiphon. Next base: position 92,941,400 of record JAYESA010000015.1, on the reverse strand, counting down.
AATAGAATATTATCCTAAGTTGGGTTGCAAGAAACGGTCAAGATTGTGTCTCCAATTTTGATTGGAGCGCACAAGGATACAAAGTTGGAATTATTATAGAATTAAATATAAACGTCCGTAACGAATATTATGCGACTCAAATGTAGCACAGGAGAGCATAATTATGAGTTACACAAAGGTCAGAAAGAAAGGCGGGAACGACTAGGACAAGGTTGTGAAATTTGTAGGTAGGCAATGGCTAGTGTAGTGCTCCAATTATCGAAGGAACGGTAGGGTGCACTATGTGATATTGTTATTGCAAAATTAAAATAAAATGCCGTGTCCTATTTCCAATTGGATACAAACTAGTCCAGTTTCTCTATCTATGCCGAGTAGGTCTAATTTTGGGTGAGGGGGTTTACAATCTACTCAACTTAAAATAATTTCATCCTCGAAATTAAAATAAGGCATAATTTGTTAACTCCTTGACATTCGTATATAAGGCAAGTCAATCACTATCTCTTCCAAAATTTAAAATATATTCTAATCCATCGCAATCACTTTCAAAATTAAGGTAACCTCTGTTTAATCAAAATATTGTAATCTCTTCTCTATTTTTAAATAATCACATCCAAATTTAAGCTAAATCTATATGACATCTTCAAGTTTTAAATAGCCAACATCAATTTTTTATATCACGATCTCCAACTATCATAATCTCCTTTTTTTGAAAAAAAAAAATTCTAATCCAATATTATTCCTCTTTTCACTTATGAATTTTGTATTCTTCAAATTTTTAAATTCAATTCACATCCTCAATATTTCAAATAGGTAATCCAACCATCAAAATTTTAACTTTTAATTCAAATCATCAATTTTGGAATTCAATCCGTCAATGTTCATGTTTAGAGTTCCATTCATTTTTCTCAAGATTTAAATCGATTATTCAACCTTTAATATTCAATATTTAAATCATATGCCCGAGTATAAAAGTTTGGTTCGCCATATCAAAGTTTTTTAAAATTCATTAAATCATCATCATCTTAATTCTTGTTTTAAAATTTCTCCAAATTAAAATGACTTGAATCTCCCACTCTAATCTTGCTTAATCCCAATCTAAAAGAAATTCTTCTCAAGTTGACAATGCAACTTCTACCCAACTTAGAATTTACCCATCTACCATATAAGGCTATACACTTACGAAAAATATTCCTCAACTTATTTAATCATGCTATTTGATCCTCAAAAGTTTGATCACTAACATATTACCTATGATATGCCCTTAATTATAAAAAATTATCATCAAGTAATGCAGTTGGCCTATGGGGTATATCTAGTACTATATGTATATCAAACTTATACTAAGCACGAGGTTTCGTCTTTCCGAAATAAGGGAAAATGGAAAACAATGATAAATAGTTCAATGGGAAGGTAATAGAATAGAAGTATAGGGATCAAGGCGTTTAAAGAATTCGAATGGAAATTATCAAGGTAGTTGTGGATTAAAATCCTATTTGGTAAATTCTTATTTGCATAATCGTATTAGTACAGTTATGTAACCGATACGATATGCTCAGGCATGTCTAAGGGCAAGTATATTTTTCTACTAGTCACTACATATCTCAATCCACGTAAAGTAGTTATGCGAAGGGCGAACCAAGCGCACTAAGGTTAGCTAGACCTTAATACATTGATTCTGAAATGTATTAATGTATGCATCCACTAATACATATATCGTGAACAAGCTCGATAAAAGAATAAGCTTGCAAAACTAAGCCATAATAGCAGCATAAGTCAAGGTAGTACATCAAATATAAGTACGCTAGATTTTGATGAGAGAAATTACAAAAGAATTCAAGTTCACAAAGAAGATAAGACTATACAATCTCTACAGTTGTTATACTAACTCCTTGTCTAAGTCGTTAGTCGACCAAATAGGGTATGAGCCTCTAAGTTCTTACAATTTGGATAAACAATATCTTCTTATGCTAGCATACAGTAAATGTCATTCAGTTAGACTTCATAAATGGGTCAATAGGACTATGTGATACTATGTTATGAGGTATACTACCCAACTTAAAATAATTAAACTAATGATGTAGCTGTCTTGAGGGGATTCTATAGAATAATATTGTCCTTGTAAATAAAGCATAAACTCTTATTGGGGTTTACGAGAAAAATATCTTGGTACTTATTAGGGCACCCTATTGCATTATATAGGTAATGGTTACCTTAAGTTTTAGTTGTAGTACTCATAGAACAAGGGTGTCAATATTGAGAATGGAAGGGTTACTGGCTCTCAAGGGAATAGGATATAACTCGTATGGAGATATGTGGAACATGTTACTTGATTTGAAGCAAAAGGGTAATCATAAAATCACAATCTAAATAAATAACTCAAACCATCAAGCTCTAACTATTAAGCACATAAATTCAAATTTTAACATTACAACTATAATCCTAGCAAACTATATATCCTAACATAGAATAAAATCACTTGGCCTACAATTAGAAGTGTCAGGTGGCACGAGTTGAAAGATGAAGAAAAGAAGAATGTAATTTTAGTCGTCGCATAATTAGCGAACGCTAAGGGTTCAGAGGAACAAGTCATAAAACTAGATAGAAAGACTCTAGATAATGTCATGGTTTCCTAAGGGAAGGTGGTATGCTAATATCTGTGTTCGAGGTTTGATCGAGGAAAATTTTATATTCGTTCCTCTTGGCCTCCTAAGGTACTGTCTGCTAGTATCAGGACAAGAACCTAAATTCGTAGTTCTAAAATTCTATCTCACTATAACGTTAAGTTTGGTCCTATTATTCAACCTTGGATTTCTATTGGTTCCTCAATGCTAGGGTCAAACCGTATGGTTAAATTTATAACTCCCTTTAGTTGTGTCTGTACTACTCTCAAGTCATCCCTAATTATCAAGGGATAATGGTCAATTATTCTACAGATGAGGGTTGCTACGGTTCATTAGGTAGTCTAAACTTACTGATGTGTCAATGTCTAGCTGTATTCTTAGTAGGTGTGTTACCCTAATTATCATCCTATCAACAGGGATTCCTATATTCTAGTAGGGGCTATACTCAAGGAACTAATAGGGAAGCACATAAATCAAGTAGGATGCAATTATTCAAATAGAACGGATTAGAAGAAATATGAGTCGTAGCCAATTGTGGATGCGATCCTATACTCTAATCCTAGGTGCAGGCTTGCTCGGTACAGTAACTTAACCGAGACAATATGCTCTGACCTGCATGGGCCACCACTAAAAAATGTCATGCCCCAGTCCCAAAATATGTAGGACTAGGACACGTAAGCATGCCAGCCGTATGAATATGGCACTCCAATATATGGAAACCATAACACACGTACGCTGTAATATGAATAATAATTCACAAGTGGTAAATATATATATCTCATAGCATAAGTAAATCTCATCCACAGAAATCATATATAAATAAATGACTAGTATCTATGAACTAGATCTCAATATGAGGTATCTCAGGATGACAATCGGATGGAAACAAATCCACTACCGAACTAGAATAAAGAATAAGCAAGATAAATAGAATATAAGTACAACAACTACCAACTACTGAGACTCGAAGAGAAGACCTCCTCGGAATATAAGTAACCAGTCCGGATCTGCGCTCCTGCGAATACTCATGAACATCTACACCTAGAAAGGGACCAGGTCCTCAGAGGAACATAACAAGATACATAGAAGCATGCCATAAAGTAAATACTGAATAAATAAAAGGGGTGCGCTAACCATCTAAGTGAATGCAAATTTGAGGACAACTTTGAGTGTATGGAAAAGTGTAGGCTAGACATATGTTGACATAATTCACCAATCGGCATGACTGGCTAGTATATGCCACATATTCCCCCATAGGAGGGTACTGTATAAAAAAGTCCATCTCCGAAGAGCATGCCATCTGTATAATATATCGTCCATATCGCTCCGAAGAACGTGGCATCAGTGTAGTATATCGTCCATATCGCTCCGAAGAACGTGGCATCAGTGTAGTATATATCGTCCATATCACTCCGTCGAGTGTGGCATCAGTGTAAAGGAAGTGGGTGTCCCATATTCCTACAAGTCGTCCTCCCCGCCCAATGTAGATATACAAGTCGTGAACACGACGTGGACTTCTCGTACTATAACGCAAGTCTCTATAGAGATAAACAACTAAACTAAATACCGTTACACGTGTTGCTCACACCGATGGCTAGTCGAGTATGAGGCACGCTTCCTTACATGAACTCACTCTGTGACGTGTAATGATACGTATCAAGGCCTGGGGAGTCATACCAATAACTCACACAAGTCCTAACGTTAACGCATTCGTTGACTGCACCCGAGTCTCTCTCGGACGCGTACAGTTATATAATCTAAAATAATAAACATTCAACTAAATATATAACTGAATTTAAATAGTACAACAAGGCAAGGTATACTTGCCTGGCAAGAGAGCTGCAAAATGTAACGTGCAGATGTCAAACACCAAGAGTTAGAAACTATGGCCTCGGAATGAACGTCTTCGGATGCTGAAATAAACATCACCAACGTTCCCAGAATAAGCAAAATAGCTAGTAAACACTCCCCTTTCGTCCAATTTGGACACATGGGCAAAACGGTAATTTCGGGTCAAAGTGGGCTCCACATGTAGGCTACTTTGCACCGAAAAGCGTACCAGGGGTAACGGTCTCTAAATGGGACAAATTATAGGTCAAATAAACTATAAATGTTATTACGACCTCAACGGTATGTCCAACTGTGGATTCCGGTAAGTCGAATACAATTTTGCCCAAAAAGTCAACCGTGGGGCCCGCCAATTGGCGACTTGGTCAACTGTCTCAGAATTACGTGAAAATTGGGTCACAGGACCAGTGTATTACCACGAGTCCATTGGCAAGCGTGCACTAAATGCGCAGGGCTTTTGCAAAAGTTACGACACGGGGGATTTTCTGCGGACACTGGCTGATTCCGACGCACACACGCGTCCAAATCCGTTTCCGCGAAAGTCCACACGTTTGGGTATACCGTTCTTACCTTCTAGTACCCTTGGTACACGACTGGGCAGTCCCGTTTGGTGGGGAACGCTCCGTATCACAATTTCTAGAATTTAGGAAAAAGTATATTTTTGGAGTTTTCTAATTGGTTTAATTCTACATACAGCAGTTAATAAATTAATATAAATAACAGAAATTAAACTAGGTTAGGTGGTCTTCGCATACCAACAAGAAAAACCAGATTCGGATCTTTGTGGTGGAAGATACGAATCCGTGAACATAGGTAGTTACCGCAGTTTTCTGCGATACCCAAAAGTTGTCATTTTTTGCCAACTTGGTCGCTGTTTTTGCCTAGGTTTACGCGTTGTTCGAGGTCAACTATCATATAGATATGGAAGGGGAATAGGTGAGGATCATTCCGGTGAAGATGGGGCCGAGTTTGGTCGAGCGAGGGCACGGGAAACAGGGCTTGAACATAGGTACGCTGTAGATCAAATATGCAGTCGCGGGGGTCGCGGTCGTCGGCGGGCGGTTGCGGGAAACTCTGTGGACGGCGGTCTGCAGGCTGGAGGTGCGGTCGAGGGTCGAGGTAGAGTTGGAAAGATTTGAGTTTAGGGTTAGGGTTTTGCGACGGATTCATATATATAGAGAGAGGAAGAGAGATCGCGAGATAGGGGGGGAATTTTCGCTGGGGGGGCTTAGTAGTTGCGGCTGCTGCCGCTTGTTTTGTTTACACGGGTGGGGATTGGTTAGATTTAGGAAATAGCGGGTAGGGTTTGATAGATTTCACTAATGGGTTTAAATCCGCTTTCTAATTCTTTTATTTCTTTCTTTATTCCTTTTATTACTTTATTTCTTATTTCTTTTCTTTCTTTTATTATTCTCTAATAAATCTTATATATATATATATATATATATATATATATATATATATATATATATATATATATATATATATATAGAAAAATTCTAGAACTATATTAGTGCATACCATTAAGCTTGCAACTGTCCAAAGGGTCTCCTACATGGAATAAATTAGGAAAAAATTATAATGACTCCATAAATCCCCTAAATGCAAAAAAACCTAAAATAAAAATTAAATAAAAATCTCTCTCTCCTAATTAGCTAATAAATAATATAATTAAATTAAATAATTAGTTAAAATTAATTAATACGGTTTTTAGAATTATGGGTTTTATAGTACGTCCAGCCTATGCCGCAACATCGGCGGTAGAACGTTGTCTAGGTCTCAATAATACTAAACATAACTCACAACCTGTCAATGATATCAACTCCATACGGAGGACAATAAAATAAATATCTCTCAATAGCTCATAATGTATACTTAATCACAATAACTATAAGAATATAAATGGCACGATAAACGATAAGAAGTAATGACATAAGTCAAACACAATATCTCAAATAGAGATAAACTACAGTCTAGCTGTCCAACATAAATAGTCTCCATAAGTCTCAAATTAAACTCAACATAAGTCTTGACATAAACTCAAATGCATAAAATAAATACTGTCTAAATAGCTGTAGGTAGTATCTCCTCTAAAGGAATGGACTCATCTAAGCTCTCTGGTATGTAGTCTCCATCTATACCTGGTCTATAGTGTGTAGGACAGAAGTCTTCAAGATCCTCTGGAAAAAATATCTAGTCAGGATTGGAGCGAAGTATAATTACTAACACAAGTTCCATGTATATTGACAAAAACTATAATACAGTGTAAAGAAATACAATATGGATATAAATATTGGCAATAAAAAATACTGAAGATAATGAAATACTGGAAATAGAAATACTGGAGAACATATCATCATCAATGGTATAACTAGCAATGAACAGAAATACAAGTGCATGCTAGAACAATGAACTGGAATATAAGTGAATGCTAGACAATAAACTAGAAGTACATGTATAGAATATCTAGCTAAGTGTGTGAAACATCAGTTTATCATGTGATTAGCTTGGGACTGATCAGGCTTGTTACATATGATTAGCTATGATTTATGTAAGGTCAGGCTAACCATCCAGTTCTCTATGATGCGAGCAATAGTCAGGCTAATCATATATAATAGGCTATGAGGCATGTAATGGTCAGGTTGTACCTGACGTGAGGTATGGGGTGAGCTATGATGCATGTAGAGTTGGGTATGATCACATAATCTACTAATATCTCCCCATCCCTAGCTAGCACGATGGATTCCAATCACGACACCTCGTGACAGGTCTCGATGATGCTAACTCGTGTATCCATAGTGTCAGAATCATGTACACTATACAACTAGAATCATAGAGATGATTAACATAATAGAAGCTGTCAGAGAATGTACTTGTATGTAGTCCTCTGTTGGCAATACCAATGTCCTATTTTCGAGGTCTTATCTTAATAATCCAACAGTCCTATAGACATCATTAATAATAATACATCATCAGTCATTACACTAACACACAATCATAAATACACTGAACTCAGAGACTACGCTAGGGGTGACACTGGTCAACTAGCAGGGTCGAATGTGCGTCTAACTGCACGGGTGTCACGTCTTCAAATGCTGTACAAAATGAGACAGTCAACTCACTAATACATGTCTAGCCAGTACGTCAGTGTACACAAGGCAGTCAATTCACAAATTCTTAGGGTCATACAGTCAAATGTAAATACGGGATATCCATAATTAACACTTATGGTCATAAGCAACTACGTATATATATATATATATATATATATATATATATATATATATATATATATATATATATATATATATATATATATATATATATTACAATCATACCCCCTACTAGCAATTAGTTTCTTATATATATATATATATATATATATATATATATATATATATATATATATATATATATCAAACTAATATTATATGCATACACGCACATGCAACTGGTTACTAGGTTCACCAACACAGGGTCCTATGTCAACTAAACTGTCATGAAGCAATTCTAATCCTAATTAATATTCATATATGCACACACACACAATCATGAAAGGGAGGCAAGTCGAACCTGCGTATTAGCGTGCACGTGCACGAGGTCGAGGGTGACTGCTGCAGGTCATCTCCAGCGAGGTGAGACGGGGCGACAATGACGACGACGATGATGAGGATGATGATGATGGTGAGGATGATGATGAGGCTGAGGCTGCCGGAGGGGAGAGGCTCGGCGAGGTCGGTAAAGATGGAGGGCTGCTCGTCGGGTGAACGGGGATGCTGGTGAGCAGGAGGCGGTAGAATGCTATGCTCGACGGTTGGGTCAGGGTTGTTCGAGTCGAGGTATCGAGGGAGGTTGGCGAGGAGACGATGGTGTTATCGACTGCTCGGAGACGGGGACACTGTGGAGTCGGGATAGAGGAAGTCGGGGTGAAGCGGAGGAGAACGAGGGGATACGTGGTTGCTGTCGAGATGAGCGGAGGTGGGGGTAATGGGTGTAGATGCTGTCGACTCCGACGGAGATCAGAAATGGGAGGAGGAGAAGAATTCGGGGTCGGACGTGGAAGTTCAGGTGAGGGGACGGTGGTGTTAATGGTGATGGCGTTGATGTAGATGACGTAGGCGGTGGAGGATGTCGAGGTAAAACGGAGGCTGGGCTCAGGCGGGGTGTTGGCGGTGATGTTCAGTGGGTGACGTGCAGGGATTCGACGGGTGATCACCGGGGAGATGGCCGAGGAAGTGGACTGTTCGGTTAGGGTTGGTTTAGGGTTGAGTTGTTGTTTGATGTAGGTGGTGGTGATGAAAAATAAGGAGAAAAATGTGTTTATATATGTGAAGAATTAGGGTTTGATGTTAGCCTAGGAAATTGGGCCGGTCAACCACTCCTTGGGATTGGGTTTCCTTCTATATGTAGAAATTTGGAGGGCTAGGATTGTATTGTTTGAAATGGATGGCTAGGATTTGTTGAGGGGGAAGGATGTTGAGTGTTGCACACTCCAAAATCATGGGAAAAATTCACATGACCGGTCAATGAAGAAAAATGATGTTTCTTCATGTGTTGTGTCCAATAGAAAGTGGACACGTCAATGCACTTTTGCATAAAAGTCTCCAACAATTAGAAAATTGCACAAAGTGGGGTTTTTGGATTAAATGAGAGAAAATACTATATTTGGTGTGATGTAGTGGCTAAAAAGGGTGTGTGGTGCTTAGTATGAGTCTTGAGGGCGTGAATAGGGATTTAGTTTGGTGTTGGGTGTAGTTTTGGGTTAAGTTGGGCCCTTACACTAATTTAAATTAAAAATAGTGTAATTGGTGTTCTAAAATTAATTAGAAGTAATTACGGTTAAAATTAGGTGGGACACAAGTATCATGGACGTAGAAGACTCAGAATAGAATATTGTCATAATTTGGGTTGCATAATACGGGTCGAAATTGTGTCTCCAATTTTGATTGGAACGCATAAGGATGTAGAGTTAGATTTATTTGGAATTAAATATAATCGTTTGTGACGAATGTTGTGCAACTAAAATAAAACACAATAGAGCATATTGATGAGTTACATAAAGGTCAAAATAGAAGACTGGCACGTCTAGGACAAGGGTGTAAAATTTGTTGGAAGGCAAAAGCTAGTGTAGCGCTATAAATATCGAAGCAACGGTAGGGTACAACAATCAAATAAAATCACAATAATAAATTATAATCCTCAATATTATATCCTAAAAATGTACTAATTAAAATCCATAATTTTATATTTGGTCAGAGGTTCTACTAGTGGGTTTCTAGGTCCAGTTCACTAACTCATGCATTTAAGGAACACTATATATAATATATAAATATCATACAATATATTAATATATTTAAATAAATAAATAAAAATATAAAAATACCCCTATTCTGGAATGTGGTAGTGATAGATACACTAGCGCCAGACTTCTCAGGCCGATCCGATCCAACAGCACGAGGACCAGACTTTACAGGCTGTTCCGACACAACACCTCTAGGGTCAGACTTTGAGGGCCACTCCATTGCCGCAGCCCGAGAGGACAACGTCTCAGTAGATACCTACAGCGCAGCAGGAGGTTCTATTGCCACCACCTCCACCCTTTCTACCTCAGATGCCACAGTCAGAGGGACAACCGCAGATATTTTAGTTTTTTTAGGCCATAATGCAGGCTCAGTGGCATCAGGCCGAGACTATGAGACAAAGCTTGATGGCAGTTCTGGAGAGGCCATCTACCCCAGCACCCGTACCAGCACCAGCACCTGCACCTATTCATCCAGCTGGTACTATTCGAGGATTAAGTCAGATGGGCGCCGGCTATCTTTTCGGGCAGCTAGACCGTGGAGAAGATCTCCGATTGGGTCGCCAACTCGGAGATGCTACTAGAGGCTTCTCAGCTGCCTCTGGACCTTTGGATGACCGCAGTGAGGGTCCAATTGAAAGGTAATGCCCATCATTGGTGGGACTCTAAGGATCTCAGCGTCAGCAAAAAGCAGACGTGAGAGCAGTTTCTAGAATACTTCAATACGAAGAATTTTTCGTCTACGATCAGGAATACACTATACTCTCAGTTCCTGCACCTAGAGCAAGGGAACATGACTGTAGACGAGTATGACGTAGAGTTCAGTCTTCTTACTAGATTTGGTCTAGAGAAGGCCAGGAAGGACTGTCGAGTATAACATATCCACAATTGTATATATATAGTATAACATACACACATAGTTATAGATATAGTATCATCTCTCCCTCTATATATATATATATATATATATATATATATATATATTTTTATGTTATATATATATATATATATATCATCTCATATACCTACACATATATATAACATACAAATATATATATATATATATATAACATAACTTATATATGCACATAACTTATATATATATACTACTTATTTAATAGCTATTACATATATAGTGGTATAGCTACATATATATATATATAACACATAGGTATATAGATATATGATACACTAACACATATAAATATATATATACATAAGAATATATATATATATATATATATATATATATATATATATATATATATATGCATATAATTACATATTATAATGACTAAGAACAATAGGAAATAGATCTAGAAATAAAATGCAACAAACACGTGGAGTGCATCGCACCCGTATCACACTAGATCTATGATACGCTTGCGACACGAGTCCACCACACATCCAAACGTACCTCGAAGGACACGAGCAAGTCTAATATATTATTTATGAACAATATGAAGAGTCAAATATAAATTTACGTGTCTGTGTCAAAATATGACATGCACAAAGTCCCGTGTCAGAGAAAAAATCCCCAAATCAACATGTATCACCAAATTGTTAGGATACGACCTACACGTACCCAATTGTGGACACGATACTAGTCCCAAAGACAAACACATGTTAAATTGATCTATAGAATCAATTGACAAACACAACAAGTGTCAATCTTGGAATTCTCCCAAAATTGACACAAAAAGTACCATAACTTTCTCAATAGGCCTCCTATGAACTCAAAACCAAATCCTATGGGTAGCCTATGCATATGGGTTGATTTCTCATGGTTAATTCTTATATTTAGAACCTAAATTAAGGAAAGAAAATGAATTATACCTATTGGAAGATGGATTCTCAATGCAACCTCTAAATATGATAAAATTAGCCTCCAACTTGTAGATCCTTTCTCCTCTTTGTAGATCCTTACTTCCTCCTTTTAGATCCTTGCTCCACTAGTCTCCAATGGTGATTTGGAAAAAAAATTAGGATAAAATTTGGTAGGAAAAATGATGTGGAATGAAGTAATTTGGTTGAGAAAAATTCTAGATCTAGATTTCAAATGAAACGAGGAGAGAGAAACTTCCCCCCCCCCCCTCTTTAATAGGCCGGCCTCCCCTTGCCCCTTTCTCAAGCCACTATGTAATATCCATTATACCCCTTGGTGCCTCTCATGAAGAAATAATTAAGGAGGGAAGATTCTAGTCTAATGATTTAATTAAATTAATCCTCCTCCTAATGAATGGGCTTCTAAATGGTTTAAATCTAACAATTAATACATGTTGGTCCATGAGTCTAAACTAAACTAGTTAAGTCCACTAACACAAGTCCAAAATAATAAACTAACATCTAACAATAATTAAATAATACAATAAATAATTATTTAACATGTACAATATTTAATTAACTATAAAATGACTAAAATATCATTTCCTAGAAAATATGGTAGTGACAAGTCTACCCTCCTTAAATAATTTTGTCCTCAAAATTCAAAGACAAAAATTACCCCCAGAAAATAACAGAATAGAACAAAAGGACATAACATAATAAAAAGAATAGAACATAACTATGAAAGAACATACCTCAAGGCACAAAAAAATATGGATAACGCTCTCGTATTTCATCCTCTCTCTCCCAGGTAGACTCCCCTGGAGAGTGATATTTCCATGCGACGTGTACCAAAGGAATAGTCTGGTTCTTAAGCACCTTCTTTCTCCGATCCAGAATCTCAACTGGCTGCTCTGGATAGCTAAGAGTAGTGCCGACCTCTATCTCCGAGTGATCCAACACATGACTAGGATCTGCCACGTACTGTCTCAACTGGTGACATCTCTATACTAGCCTGGTAGTTGTTGTTGTAAGAAAACACTACCAAATGGAGATGGTCCTCCAAAGAACCCAAAATCTAGTACACAAGTGCGCAACATATCCTCGAGAGTCTGAATAGTTCTCTCTGACTGCCCATCTTTCTGGGGATGATATGCAGTACTGAACTTGAGCTGAGTGCCCAAACTCGCCTGCAAACTCCACCAGAAATAAGAAGTAAAATGACTATCCCGATCCGAGGCTATGCTGACGGGAACTCTTTGTATCCTGACGATCTGCCTTACATACATCTCTACCAGCTTCTCCGTAGATAAATCCACCTTGAAAGGCAAAAAGTAGGCCGACTTGGTCAACCTGTCAACGATGACCCAAATTGCGTCTTTTTTTCCTGGAGATCGTGGTAGTCCGGACACAAAATCCATATTAATATGCTCCCACTTCCACTCTGGAATGGGTAATGGCTGAAGTAAACCTCCTGGCCTCTGCCTCTCGGCTTTGACCTGCTTGCACACTAAGCATCTGGATACAAACTGTGCCACTTCCCTCTTCATGCCATACCACCATATACTCTCTCGCAAATCCCGATACATCTTGTTGGCACCTAGATATATAGAATACTGAGAGCGATGCTCTTCCTACAATACCTCCTCACGCAGCTCCCCCCACTAGGCACACACAATCTAACTCCATGTCGCAAAGAACCATCCTCGGCAATGGTGAACTCATCCTCCAATCCTGCTCTCACCTGAGCTCTAATGCTTCTTAGAGATACATCCTCATACTGGGCTGCCTTGATCCTGTCCATCAACTCTGAATGTATCTGCAATCCGCATATCTGCATAGCCAAACCAGGAAGTACCACCTCAATGCCCAAGATCTCCAAGTCCTCCAATAAATATCGATCCTGCGTCAAGAACATAGCTACCGGATACCTGCTCAAGGCATTGACAACTACATTAGCTTTTCCAGGATGATACTACAAAGATATATCAAAATCCTTTATCAGTTCCAACCACCAATGATGCCTTATGTTCAACTCCTTCTGCGTAAATATGTACTTTAAGCTCTTGTGATATGTGAAGATCTCCACACGCTCTTCGTACAAATAGTATTTCCACAACTTCAGGACAAAGATGACTGCTGCCAACTCCAAATCATGGGTAGGATAGTTTTTCTCATGAGAACATAATTGCCTGGATGCATAGGCAATCACTTTCTCATTCTGCTGAAGAACACAACCCAAACATTTTCCTGATGCATCACTATAAATAGTAAAACCTCCAAACCCTGATGGCAATGTCAAAATAGGAGCATACGTCAACCTATTCTTCAATTCCTCAAAAGCAACCTGGCAATCCTCCGTCCAAACAAACTCTACATCCTTCCTGGTGAGTCTGATCATCGGCTCGACAATCCTCGAAAAATCTTGCACAAACTTCCTGTAGTAGCCTGCCAATCCCAAGAAACTCTTGATCTCTGCTATCGAACTCGAGGTCTTCCAAGACTCCACTGCTGCGATCTTCTTCGGATCTACTGAAATACCATCACTAGTCACAACATGCCCCAAGAACTCTACCTTGTCCAGGAAGAACTCACACTTGGACAACTTTCCAAACAACTTCTCCTTCCTTAGCACATCCAACACAATTCGTAAATGCTCCTCGTGCTCCCCCCGTGTCTTCGAGTATATGAGTATGTCCTCGATGAACACCACCACGAACTTGTCAAGGTACTAATGGAATACCTTGTTCATCAAGTTCATAAATATCGTCGGTGCATTAGTCAACCCAAACGATATCACCATAAACTCGTACTGTCCATACCGAGTTCTAAAAGCAGTCTTCGGTATGTCCTCCAGCTTAACTTTCACCTGGTGATAGCCTGATCTCAAGTCTATCTTAGAAAACACCTTGGCACCACTCAACTGATCGAACAAGTCATCAATCCATGGCAAAGGGTACTTATTTTTGATAGTAAGATTATTCAATGCCCTGTAATTAATGCACATGCGCACCGATCCATCCTTCTTCGGCACAAACAATACCGGGGCTCCTCACGGTGAAAAACTCGATCTGATAAACCCCTTATCCTGCAATTCGTCCACCTGCTTCTTCAGCTCGACCAGCTCGCTGTTGTTTACTCTATAGACATGTTGCAAAATTGGTTCTGCACCTGGCACCAAGTCTATAGAGAATTCAATATCTCGATCTAGCGGCAATCCTGGAAATTCCTCAGGAAACACATCCAAGAACTCTGCTATCAACGGATGCGACAACTCCTTGTCTTCCATCATAGCTCCACAAATAATGCCTTCTTCCTGCTCTACATATCCTCTAGCAAACTCGAATTCTGGCTCTCCTGGCGGACCAAACAAAATTCTACCTCCTCTACAATCTATACTAGCACGGTGCCTACTCAACCAATCCATCCCTAGTACAATATCGTAGCTCGGAAGTGGCATTACAAGTAGACACACACTGAACTTCCGGCCTCCCAGAGTAACTCTTTGATCCTTACAAATATCATTAACCAGGATAATGCCTCCCCTGGTCATGATCTTGCAAGTACTAAGCAAAGACTCAGCTACCAAACCATGCTTCAGAGCAAAAGAAACAAATATAAAACTATGGAAAGCACCACTATCAAACAAAGCTAAAGCTGAAATAGAATCAAGAAGAATAGAACCTGCGATGGCATCTCCAGTGGGCTCGTCCTTCTCGACGGTCATAGCAAACGCTCGTCCCTGACGTACACCTCCCTACTACTGATGCTGGATATAATGCTGCTGCTGGGTCGGAAGCGGTCCCCTCGGCTGTACTGCTGGTGGTATTGCTTGTGTCCTCGGAGCTGAAACTGCTTCCTGAACTGTACGACGAGGATTGGAAGGATACTCCCTCAGCTGATGCCCCTTAGTACCACAATACAAACTCCCAACCTCTTCCTGCAAACTTCCCAGATGTGGCCGAACTTCTTGCAGAAGTGGCAGAAAGATTGTTGTAACTGTCTCTGCTGCTGTGGTGCCTGGTAAAATGGTGCCCTAGCTGGATTCTGGTGCTACTGCGGCTACTGGAAAGGCCTACACTGGAAATAAGGATGCTTGGTAGATACTGCACTGCTGTTGGCCCTAGAAAAGAATCATGGTCTCTCTTGGGCTTCAAACCTAACTCCCGCTCAACCTTGCGTGCCTCCGCAAGTATCTCCGAGTATGTCTCATAAAAAGACGTAATGAGGATCTTCACTTCCCAGTTTAGACCCTCGCAAAAATGAATAGCCCGAACCTCCGGCTCTCAAACCAAATACTCTATAAATTGGCTCAACCTGCCGAACTCCGCAACGTACTGCTCCACAGACATACTCCCCTGAATGAGGCTCTCAAACTCCCTCCCCAAGTCTAGCCTGTCTGCCCGAGCGAAGAACTTCTTCTTGAAGAGGTCCTTGAACACCTCCCAAGACTGTCATGCGTCAATAAGAATTGGCTCATTCCTGAACCAAGTGCGGGCGACGTCGAACAGTTGAAGTCCTACCGCCTCAACCTTAAGATCCTCAGAAAGACGGGACACCCTCATAAGATGCTCAATGTCCTCGAGACAATCATCAGCATAGACAATACCCTCCATCACCTTGAAGACCCTAGGCACCAGCTTTTTG